>CM019171.2:6410830-6465986 GCA_009739505.2 Apolygus lucorum
GCATTTTGGTCAGCTCTAATTTTAACGGAGATTAGGCCTCTTTTGCGATTCACACTCGTGTTTTGATTTATTTATATATATATATTTCAATGTAAACCCTTAAATTTTCGTAGGGAGCGAACGGTTTGTCCTACAGAGCTCCGCGTGGTCTCAAAAAATTCTATAGAATCTTAAATTGAAGGAAAAACAATACCTTTATATCAATATTTCTTGAGTTAGGGCGTTTTCAAAATTTCAAAATTGATTTTGGAACCCTTAGAAGTGACCTACATCAACCAAAAGCGTCGGGGCACAACTAGACCCCAAATGGAGCCTACATACCGAATTTCATCAAAATCGGTCAATGCTAAGTGGCAAAAGTGCCGCGTACGGCGGACGGCGTACGGCGGACGGCGGACGGACGGCCAAATTTTTATTCGATTTTTGGATTCTACGTACCTTGAAATGTAAACCATCAAATTTTGAGGGGGTGTTAAAAATTTTTTTTCTTGGTCGATTCCAAAGGTTCATTATTGAAAATAATAAACCAAAAGGGGATGCCCAACCTTACACCGGGCTCTCTTGTGTGGTATACAGATGGATCAGTAATGTGTGGAAGATCTGGCATAGGCATTAAAGGCCCTTCGTCGAGCCTTGTAAAGTCCCTTGGGACGATTGCCACAATCTTTCAGGCAGAGGTCCATGCAATCCAACTTTGTGCTGAAGAAATGCTGAACAAGCATCTCAACTAAGCCAAAGTATATATCTTGTCAGACAGTCAGGCTGTCTTGAAGGCCATTGCTTCATACACTATAAGTTCGAAGCTGGTCTGGGAATGCCTGAATACCCTCAAAACAGTGGCCCAGAAAAATCGGGTCACCCTTCTCTGGATTCCCGGACATGAAGGTTATGAGAGTAATGAAACTGCTGATCGACTTGCCAAAAGAGGATCAGAGTCCCTGCCAATAGGGCCGGAACCGATTCTGGGAACCACCAAAAGCTGTTTACAGAACGTGGCTAACAACTGGGAAAGGAATGAGCGAGTAAGATACTGGCAGAACCTCCCAGGTCTAAGACAAAACTATTTGTGACGTTCTCAAAGAGACGGGCTGATGAACTCATCGCTATGCCTAAAAAGGACGTCAGAATACTTTTAGGTCTGTTAACAGCCCACTGCCCACTTCGATATCACCTAAAGAAGATAGGCAAACTAACAACGGACATCTGCCGCTTCTGAATATCACATGCTACTGCGAAGCATTGGGTCGAGCTAGATTCACAACGCTCGGAAGTGATGTCCTAGCCCCTGACACCATCTCTAAGGTGACCTACACCGACCTTCTCCACTTCGCCAAAAAGTGGGGAGAATGGGTGTTTAGTAAACCCTTCTTAGTAGGCTATAGCCTGGAGGCCAGGAGTTTGTGAATCAACTCACTAAAGACCTCCTACAAAAAAAAAAAAAAAAAAATCTGATGAAACTTGATATGCAGGCTCCATTTGGGGTCTAGTTGTGCCCGAAGATTTTGGATGATGTAGGTCACTTCTGAGGGTTCAAAAATGAATTTTGAAATTTTGAAAACGCCCTAACTCAAAAAATTGCGATATAAAGGTATTGTTTTTCCTTCAATTTAAGATTCTATAGATTTTTTAGAATTTTTTGAGACCACGTGGAGCCCTGTAGGACAAACCGTTCGCTCCCTACGAGAATTTAAAGTTTGGACGTACGATAAATCAGAAACACGAGTGTGAATCGCAAAAGAGGCCTAATCTCCGTTCAAATTTTAGCTGACCGAAATGCAATCGATGTTTTTCTTTCTTCATGGTGGCTGGTTGGTGGCTTTGCAAACGAGTGATCTATATAGAAAAATAATAAACCATTGTGTAATAATTTGCAGCATTTTTCTATTCTTCCGTCGGTTTGACTGTTATTTCTTTTAGGTTTTCAGTCAAACTTGGAATACTGAGTAGATTAGTTAATTCTGAACAATAACCTCCCATTCACTTCAATTATTGGAAGTTTGAAATAGCAAATACCACAGACTCAAATACATCTCTAAATGTTTTCAATGTTGAATATTCACTCACAACTGTCAGTTTCTTCTGGTAGCTCGTGGCACTCTCTAGCGGGAAGAGAGGGGAATTGTGTCCAACTTGCCTCTCCCACTGTCCGTGGAAGTCGTAAGTCATCACGTTGATGAAGTCCAAGTATTTGGCAATTTCCGGGACGTCGTAACTGAAATTGGGACATCGGTTTTACTTCAACACCGAGTTTTTTCCCCCTTTAACCCTGTACTTGGCAAAAGTATCCCTATGGCGATTCTTTCAAATTTTCCCCCTTAAAGTATACCTACTTTAGGCCCTCCAAAGACAAGCTAAATTGAAAAAGGTTCTAAAATGTTGAAATTTGAACAGATTTTAAACACTTGTGGTATAGTAAGTACCTACTTACATATCTAACTTTGTCACCGATGAATGAGATTGTTATTGAATTAAATGTATTACGTTCTATTTCAATCATGATAAAATTTTAAAAAATGGGGAAAAATAATCCACAAAATAAAATAAAGGAAGAATTGCTATAGTAGTACTAGCTAGGTATGCGTATTATATCTTCTCAATTGCTGCTCATACCAATTAGATAAAATAGTAAATGCGAATGAACGACAATACAACTAAGCAGTAACGAGTTGATTATCAAAATAATTTGGTAGTTTCCTTTGGGGATTTGTTTCAATTTTCCCCTACAGTAAGGTTCCTTGACCCTCTAAAAACATGATGAAAAACTGAAAAAAGCTTCAATACTGTTAAAATTAGAACAGAAAACACGTATCGTACATTAGACGTTGCTAAGTACAGGGTTAATGTTGTTTCAATAAGTATTGCACTTCAAGGAAGGCGAGACGGAAAGTGAAGTGATTTACTTACCCGGCAGCAATCGCTTCAAAACTGGCGGGCACAGCAGCTGTGAGAAGCAGCCTCGGCTGACCTGAGGTTTTCGTTTCTCCTTCGAAGGCCGTTCTCAACTCCCTCAATAAATTAACGTAGGATGCTCTATCGTCCACTCCTCTGAGAAAAACAGAATGGGGTAGGGTAAATGCACCAGTAGTAGACTCTTAATAAAAAATTTTCGTTTTTCTGGCTTCAATGCGTTAATTTTTATTCTATTGGTTTTTTGTCAATTTATTTTACTAAAGTAACTCTTCCTTTACGTAAATACCTTTTTAAATGTCACTGTAAGTTTATATTAAAACGTTTTTTCGTTAATTTTCGGAGACAGGTTTTTGCACCAGTAGATGACACCAGTTTGCCTGAAGTAGACAGGGTTATACACCACTAGTAGACAGTTCACTTTAATACAAACTTTGTAGTTCATAAATCATTAAAAACGAACCCAGCTTTAATCACAGTGTTGGAATTAATGGACGAAGTTGATGTATGGAGGAAGTAGGTTGAATGCGTCTGGACAGTTAATGTTGTTGTGTTGAGAGAAGTGACTTGTAATTTTTTCTACCCTGTTTTATCGTTGAGTTTTCTGTATGTGCCGTCCTTTTTATTACGCGAATACAAACTATTTTTCTTTGTTGTGGAAGGTTTATCGTTTTATTTAGATTCCCAACATCGTGGCGACCGTGACAAGACGTTTGTGTTTGTTTCGTGTATCAAGTTGTTGTAAGTATGGCATTATTACAAGCTCAAATGAAGTCCCGTGGTATTTTGCGCGCATCATTCACCAACACCGGGAAGAAAATAGAAGCACTATTGGAAGAAGGTAATGCTGAAAATGACCCTAAAATAAACTCGTTGATGGGCGTTCTTGAATTGCGTTATGAGGAACTTGTCAAGAAAAATGCTATTATCCTTGATATTCTTGTTCAAGAACCTTACAATCCCGATTATGACGATGATCAAGATAAAGTCGATGAGTATGATGAAACGTATTTTAGGATAAAGCATCTAGTTTCAAAATACATGGATCCAGCTCCCGCCGGTTCAGAATATGGTTCTGTCCATTCTTCAGTTGCTACAGGCTCTCAAGTTAATGTCTGTAAGTACAAGTTGCCGCAACTGAAATTGAAGGAATTTGACGGGGAAATTAGGAATTGGCTTCCATTTTGGTCCCAATTTAAAAGGATTCATGATGACCCGAAGTTAGATCCTTCTGATAAATTCCAGTATCTCATCATGGCTATGAAATCCGGTACTGTGGCGAAACAAGTTGTTGATAGTTACCCAGTCACAGGAGAATTGTACCCGGATGTTATTACTGCTCTCAAAGAACGTTTTGGCAGAGACGACTTGTTGACTGAATTTTACATTCGTGAGCTTTTGAGAATGATTATTCAGAACGCTAGTTCGTGCAATAAGTCGACAGTTTCGAATCTCTATGATAGTCTGCAGTGCCATTTACGTAACTTAGACTCATTGGGTGTTACTTCTGAAAACTGTGCACCTATATTATTGCCCCTTGTTTCGTCATGCCTTCCTGAGGATGTACTCAAGGTATGGGAGCGTAACAGTGCTACCACTTTGAAGGTCATAAAGCCTAATGCTACTTCAAAGGACTTTCTTGAAGATCTCATCAAGTTTTTGAGAGTTGAAGTAGAAGGTTCTCAAAAGATTGCAATGGCATTGTCAGGTTTCGGATCTCTCACAGTTAGCCCTACCAAAGACTCACCCAAAACTAGAAAGGCAACCAAGATTGAAGAACATGCAGATGTACCTACTGCTGCAGGATTGCTAACCACTGCAGAGGGTAAAAAGAACGTTTGCATATTTTGTGGTTTCGCCCACAAAGCTCAAGATTGTCGCAAAGCTGCTGATATGACCCTAGACGAACGTCGTGAGATCGTACAGTCAAAAGGGGCATGTTTCTGTTGTCTAAAGCTTAACCATTCAGCAAAGAGATGTAAAAATCGTCCAAAGTGTACTACATGTGGAAAATCTCATTTTTCAATCATGTGTAAAGAATCGATCTCGTCAAATAATGGTTCCAGTGCCGTTAAATCGTCAGGTGAACCAGCTCTCAAAGTTCACAAAGATGAAGCCTTGGCTAGTCTTACCAAGTTAGGTGTTAGCAATGTGCTAATGCAAACCCTCGTCGTACAAGTAAAGGGAAATAGTACTTCAAAAATGGTAAGAGTACTAATTGACACAGCTTCTCAAAGGTCGTATATTTTGACGTCGCTAGCTAAAGAAATGGGTTATATTTCACAGGACCAAGAACTCATTCAACATTCATTGTTTGGGGGAAATAATACTGGTGTAATTGAACATGACGTGTTCAAAGTAATATTATCCAATGTCGATGATAGTTACCGTTGTAATTTCAGTGCCTTAAATCAAGATAAAATATGTGGACTGATTTCTCCTGTTGTACAAGGTCCATGGATGAATGAACTGGCTTGCTGTGACATTAAATTGAGTGATGTCAGTACCCCCACTCCTATTGAAATCTTGATTGGTGCAGATATAGCTGGGAAGCTATACACTGGTAAACAGAAAGTTTTGAGTTCTGGACTTGTAGCTTTTGAAACCAAGCTTGGTTGGACCTTGATGGGAAAGGTACCTGAACTACACCCAAGGTCAGAAAATCTCGCCATGGTAGTTACAACCATGTTGACCCGAGATGCCTCCTTGACTGACCTGTGGACTCTTGACACATTAGGTATTACTGACCCCTCGGAACAGCATTCAAAGGCTGAAATTGAAGCATCAACTCAACAACATTTCTTGGAGACTGTTAGTGTGACTGAAGAAGGACGATTCCAAGTACACCTTCCATGGCTAGCTGATCACCCTACTCTCCCAGACAACTATGAATTAGCATTGAATCGAATGCACTCCACAGCCAAGAAACTTCGTCGAGAAGGATACTATGATGCGTATCAGCAAGTATTGAATGAATGGATAGATGAAGGTGTGATCGAAGAAGTGCCAATCGAAGATATTCACACTCCATGTCATTATTTACCTCATAGACATATTGTAAAGTCAAACAGTACCACGCCTATTCGACCTGTGTTTGATGCATCAGCTAGAGCTGATAGATGTCCTAGCTTGAATCAATGCCTTGAAAAGGGACCAAATTTAATTGAAAGAATACCATCGATTATGTCTCGTTTCAGACTCAAACAAGTTGGTGTAGTGGGAGACATACGAAGAGCATTTCTACAAATTGAGCTCTACTCGACTGACAGAAATTATCTGCGATTCCTATGGTACACAAATCATGGTGAGCTCAAGATGTATCGACATTGTCGTGTCGTATTTGGTGTTTCTCCAAGTCCATTTTTACTAGAAGCATGTATCAAGTACCATCTTGAATCTACAATTGATGCCATTAAGGAGAAAACATCGACTCTACCGGAAGACCTCATCACTCAGCTTGCAAGGAGTTTTTATGTGGATAATTGTGTGACCAGTACTCACAATTTTGAACGAGCTGAACAATTTATTGAAGTTGCAACCTCAATCATGCGCGAGCGAAAGTTTGAACTCAGAGGGTGGGAGTTGACTGGAGAGGTTTCTTCTACTCCTACAAATGTTTTAGGCCTTCTGTGGGATCGGACTCGTGATACATTATCAGTCAATGTTGATAGCCTCATGTCAATGGATATTGATAAAATAACCAAGAAAGTGATGTTAAGTGCTGCACACCGTTTGTTTGATCCTATTGGTATCACATGTAGTGTAGCCCTGATACCTAAACTTTTGTTGCAGCAAACTTGGGAACTGGGTTTGTCCTGGGACCAAGAAGTACCTGAAGACATTGCACTCCAGTTTAAAGAATGGATGAATGGTTTGACTCAACTTTCTTTAATTGCAGTTCCTCGATGGGTTGTCGGACCTAACACACCCAATAGTGACTGGTCGCTGCATGTGTTTTCTGACGCTAGCAAGACATCGTATGCAGCTGCAGTGTTTCTTAGAGTAGAAACAGATGGTGTTGTGAACGTCCAGTTATTGGCAGCAAAGGCTAGAGTCGCACCAATCGGAAAACCTAGTAAAAAGATGACCATTCCTCGACTGGAACTTTTGGCTGCTTCTATTGCTGCGAGACTATACGTCACAGTAAAGGAGGATTTTGATTTCGCTGACGTCAGTGCAACCTTTTGGACAGATGCCAGTACAGTTTTGGCATGGATTAAGCGATCTGACACCTGGGATAGTTTTGTGTCTAATCGAGTTAAAGAAATTCGTGAGTTGACAAAAGGTTTTGAATGGAAACACATTTCAGGCTCTAAGAATCCGGCTGACTTGCCTTCACGTGGATGTTCAGCTAAAAAACTCCTTCAAACTCGATGGTGGGAGGGTCCTAGCTGGCTAAAAGAGTCACCCCCCATGTGGCCTAAGTCTGAAGTCAGTTTTGATGAGCTGGAAATCAATTCTGAAAGGAAAAATACTATCGTCTCATCAATGTTGAGTGCTGCTGAAGACCGTGGTTGGTACTTCAAATACTTCTCGCAATTCAAGAAACTAGTGAGAATGTTAGCTTGGATTTATCGTTTCAAAAGGAACACTCGTCTCAAGAAGTCTGAAAGAATTCATCAGGATATCACAGCCCAAGAATACGCTGATGCTGAACGCAAAGTGATTTATTTAGTCCAAGCAGAATCTTTTGATGACGTTTTTGACCCTAAGTTGTCTAGTTTGTTGCCATTTGTTGATGGTGCCGGAGTGATTCGCCTGATGACCAAAGTGTCATACCGAGATGATCTCAATGACTTTTGCCACCCTGCAGTTCTCCCTTGTGCGGATCATCCAGTTGTTCATCGGCTTATTATGGACATCCATAGGAGTAACTGTCATGCTGGAACGCAAATGATCATGTCAATATTGAGACAACAATATTGGATTCTCGGTGGTCGACAAACCATACGGGTAGCTCTCAATAGTTGCATCAGATGTAAACGTCACCAAGCAAAGAAGTCTGAAGTGGAACCTTCACCTCTACCAGAAACAAGAGTTCGCAGTGCCAGAATTTTCGAAGTCACTGGTGTCGATCTGGCAGGTCCTCTCTACCTCAAGGAAAGTAATGGAGATGTCAAGAAATTTTGGGTATGCCTGTTCACATGCGGCATATACCGTGCTGTGCATCTTGAGTTGGTGTTGTCTCAGTCAACGGATAGTTTTTTGCAAGCCCTCAGACGATTCACTAGCCGAAGAGGAAGACCGTCAATTATCTATAGTGACCAAGGCACAAACTTTGTTGGAGCGGACAATGCTTTTAAGAAATTGAACTGGGATGCCATAACCAAGTACAGTTCTGTTAGAAAGATTGAATGGCGTTTCAATCCTCCAGCTTCACCCTGGTGGGGAGGTTGGTGGGAGCGTTTGATTGGGATTCTGAAGAAGCTTCTGCGCAAAGTTCTTGGAAGATCTTCGGTTAACTATGAGGAAATGGTTACCATTTTGTGTGATTGTGAATCTGTTATCAATGCTCGTCCTCTAACCTATGTCTCTCAAGATCCAAATGATTTAGTTGTTCTGAGTCCAAGCTTGTTCCTTCAAGATGTCGAGGAAATTGGTGTTCCTGATTTGGATCTGGTCGAATCTGAGGATTTGAATAAAAGATTGCAGTATCGACACAAATTGAAGCAGGCTCTACGTGATCGTTTCAGAGATGAGTATCTTGGACAGCTGAAGTTAATGGCTAAAGAAGACAAGATTCACAACTTATCTCTAGGTGATATTGTACTAGTTGGCAGTGACGATTCCAAACGCATTGATTGGCCTCTCGGACGCATTGTTAAGCTTGTGCCTGGAAGTGATGGACACATTCGAGTAGTTCGGGTGAGGACTGCGCAAGGAGAACTGGTGCGTTCTGTACAGAGAGTTTACCCTCTCGAGCTACACTCAGGAGAAGATGATCTCAGCCAGACAATTGCTGATAGTCTCAAAAATTCAATGGACACTGAACCTCAAGATCAAGAGAACGATGATGGTATTCCTTTACTTCCGGATGATGAGAATTCTGTCAAGTTTTCAAGACGTGGACGTATGATTCAAAAACCAATTAAATTGAATTTGTAAATAATTGTCAGTTGTCACATGATCTCAAAATTTTGTATTGTATTATTTTGATAATTTTGTAAGTTTGTCTATAGTTTTGTACGTCAATTGAGTATCTTTGTTTGAATTTTGTAAGTTCGTATAGTCTTTGTCTCTTACTCACTTAGGTGGGAGGATGTTGGAATTAATGGACGAAGTTGATGTATGGAGGAAGTAGGTTGAATGCGTCTGGACAGTTAATGTTGTTGTGTTGAGAGAAGTGACTTGTAATTTTTTCTACCCTGTTTTATCGTTGAGTTTTCTGTATGTGCCGTCCTTTTTATTACGCGAATACAAACTATTTTTCTTTGTTGTGGAAGGTTTATCGTTTTATTTAGATTCCCAACATCGGCTTTGTAATTATTGCTCAGGAATCTCATTTCAGTCTTTAATTTCTCTGCTACCTTCTTTTCATACTGATATAAAACAAACTACTTAGGCAGGTACTATTTATTTAAAACTAAAACAACGCGTCATGGTGCTAACTACTATGGTTGTTAGGTAACTTTAATCACAGCTTCTCAAGTAAGAATGGTAATTGTAAAAATGAATTGTAGAAGCTAAAAGGAGAAAAAAATGAAAATTTATTGTACTACTCCTATGAGCGCTTTTGGTTTATTATTTTCAATAATTAACCTTTGGAATCGACCAAAAAACAAGTTTTAGCACCCCCCTTCAAAATTTGTTGGTTGACTTTTCAAGGTACGTAGAATCCAAAAATCGAATAAAAATTTGGCCGTCCGTCCGTCGTACGCGGCACTTTCCCCACTTAGCATTGTCCGATTTTGATGAAATTTGGTATGTAGGCTCCATTTAGGGTCTAGTTGTGCCCCGAAGATTTTGGTTGATGTAAGTCACTTCTAAGGGTCAAAAAATTAATTTTGACAATTTAAAAACGACCTAACTCAAAAAATTTTGATATAAAGGTATTGTTTTTTCATCAATTTAAGATAGTATAGAATTTTTAAATTTTTTGGGACCACGCGGAGCTCTGTAGGACATAACGTTCGCTACCTACGAGAATTTTAGGGTTGGACGTACGATTAATCAGAAACACGAGTGTGAATCGCAAATGAGGCCAAATTCAAATTTTAGCGTTCATAATTTGCAGCGTTTTCCGAAATATTCCACATTTTTCCCTTCACAGGTGGCATGGCTGTGCTTCTGTAAACAACGGTAAACAAGAGTCAAAGCACCAGAACCTTCACAATAAATTTCTTCCTTAGGTAGGTAACATCACAATTTTCTGGTTCCAGTAGTAGACACCTCTGTCTACTAGTAGTAGACACCCCTGTCTACTACTGGAACCAGTCATTTTCCGGCAAAAACTCAAGCATCCTCGTGTTCACAATTGAAATACGAATAAGTTTTAATAAAGTTCTAAAAAGAAGAGAAAAAACCAGTAGTAGACACGAATGTCTACTACTGGAAAGGACGCGTTATCAATGACCCAATAGTAGACAGTCTCTGTTTGAACGAAATTATACAATATTAACCAAAATAAACATCGCAACTGTGGAGGAAATAGATGAAATAGCACGTAGATATCAAATTGGTGCAGATTATATGTAAAAACTGACTAAGAACTTCATAAAACCAAACTTACCTCCTTAGCAGATGTGGCAATAACAGCACCTCAAACTAAGCCGCGTTAACAAATGCTCTATTATTCTTCTATGGCTGACTTGATGATCAATGTATTTCTGGTGGGAACGCAGCAGATGATATTTTTTAAATTGGTGCCAATTGCAAACCTTTTTGATGAGCTGGGTTCTTATTTTTTTCAAGTTAAAGTTCAAGTGTCTACTTTTGGTGCAGTGTCTACTACTGGTACATTTACCCTATTTCAGTCAATTTTTTTTATTTTATTTTTTTTTTTTCAAAAGAGTATGGCTCAGGAATAACGGTAATCGGGTCTGTTCGTCGAGAAAATGTTTTTAAAAAATCAGAGAAGCTAAGGAAAGTTGAAGATTTGAATGGTGTGACGTAGCTAGCCAATCGTGACGTAGCTAGCCAACTGTCTTTGAAAAAAGTATCCATGCACAGAAACCCTTGGAGGACGTCTTGGATACTACAAAAATTTTGTAGTAATATTTAATATTTAATAGTAATATTTAATATTACTCACACACGCGCGCGGCGTAGTCCTTGCCTAGTGTGTGTGCATTTATAGCGGCCCGCCTTTTTCAAACGTGTGATCTCTTTAATTAATTTTTCTACCACATGTTATAGTATCATTGGGCTTAAAGTTGTAGTACATAGGTTTTCAAGGGTGCTGAATCCAAATTTGAGGTAGTAATATTTAATATTTAATAGTAATATTTAATATTACTCACACACGCGCGCGGCGTAGTCCTTGCCTAGTGTGTGTGCATTTATAGCGGCCCGCCTTTTTCAAACGTGTGATCTCTTTAATTAATTTTTCTACCACATGTTATAGTATCATTGGGCTTAAAGTTGTAGTATATAGGTTTTCAAGGGTGCTGAATTCAAATTTGAGGTCAAAAACCTAAATTTCCGACCCACCGAAATACCCCATTGAACAATCAACGTCACGAACTTTTGAATTAGGCAGTATATTGGAAGTTTCAGAGTAGGAAATTGGTTTTCAACGTCTTGAAATGAATTGCACATCGCATTGTTTTTTTTTTAAATAATCACCATTATTTTGCATTCTTATTTCAATGTTTATAATATGGATTTGCCCTCAATTGAATCAGTCATTTTGAAAAGGGGTTACCTCCTATTTTCTAAATTTTACAGGAGAAGCAAAAAACTTGTAATCCATACTTGTAACCTCCGAGAGGTGACCCTTTTTCAAAATGAATGCTAGGTACAGTCTCAAACATTTAGGGCGGAATTCATAGTCCTCACTTAGTTGAAAGGAAATGCTTGAGGAGACGACGGCCACTTGGGCCGTCATAAGGGCCCAAGTGGGCCCTCATAATCACAGGATAAGGAAATGCTCAAGCAAGCGCTTGAGCGTTTCCTTGAGCCCGTATTCATAAACAGTAAGTGAAGAAATTTCTTGACTTTCGGGCCCACTTAAGGGAAAAAAACCAAGGTAGCTCGATAGCTATACTCTTGCCTTTATTTAAAGAGCTCTGGACCGCGGGTTCCAAAACCCCTTCCCTGCCAAGAGGTGGCAACGTTGCAAGGTGCTCACCTTGGGGTCTCAACTCACAACCCTTCGCGGTCAAAACCCATCATCCCTCTTCCTTCTTCCTCTTCTATCAACATACAATTCAATTATTTATCGTTCGGTGAACATTTTTTGTAATTTAAATTCGTAACGTACTAATTATTCTGATGAAAATGAGTCCAAATTTCCTGTAATTCGGCGAAGAGGGCGTAATTCGTTTGGGTGGATTGGCCGGGAGAGGGCTGCTGAGTTTTAATCGTACCTGCCTCGAGTTTATACTCGATATGTTCAATTTTTCTCGCTGATCACGATTTTGGTGATGGGATGATCGAAATAATTTGTGAATCAAGTGTGCATTTGCAGAAGAGGGTAAACTGTTGGGGGGGTTCACGGGCGGAGGGGTCGCGCAGGTATACCTCGACCTTCCGCTGGGGCTCGGATTCTTGCAGCAATGCCGAACCTTCGGGGCCTTCAAAAATCCCAGAGCTCTTTAAATAAAGGCAAGAGTATACCTTAAGCATTTCCTTGTTTGCAAATTATCTTTTTCTGGGTTGTCATCGTCTTTCAAAATTTTCAGCTCACCGTCTCATTTCTGTCGTCACGGCTCTGCTGTTACTGAGCTAATATTTTGTTGAAAATATTTTATGCAAAATTCGCAAAATTAGCAGAACTTGAAGATGGAAAGCGATTGCAATCTTGGGCCCAACATTTTTCATAGGTACCGCATACTTGACACTAGCCACAAGGACATTCATTTGTAGTAATTCCAGACGGGAATTCCTCAATACGCGAATGGAAAATAATTAACCAAAATAAGTACGTAGGAATATACCAAAATTACGTAAGTACGTAAATTAACCAAAATGTCAACAATAATTGTAATTATTACTACTTATACAGGGGCCCATGTTAAGGACCGAAAAACATCGAGATTCTTCATGTTTTTCCCATTTTAAGATTTTTTTCGTGTTTCGATTTATATCTAGTAAAATTGCCATAACTACCTTAATTTATAGTTTACTTGTAAAAATAAGGGCACCGTTAGAAAGGGCGTCAAATTTTCCAAGTAAAGTTTTGACTTGACTTAGCGAGGACTATGAATACGGAATCAGACTAAGCATTTGCTTGAGATATTTCTTTACTTCCAGAAGTAAAGTAACTACTTGACTTGAGTAAGGACTATGAATTCTGCCCTTAGCCTTTCAAATACGAGATTTGACCCGTTTTCATAAGGAATTGAAGAGCCAACGCCCAAACAACAAGAATCCATTAAAAAGCATTTTGTGAAAATATAGGAGATAACCCCTTTTCAAAATGACCGATTCAGTTGCAGTGATCTTAACGCTCTTTCATTTGCCAGGTGGTGTCAGAGTTGTGATCAGCTCTTCCGCCAACACAAGATAGGACGGTATTTCCTAATGAAAATACGGCTAAACCGTATGGAATTTCGAACTGAAAACTGATACATCATTGTTTTCAAGTGCGCTAAATTTGAATCTGACGTCAAAATACGAAATTCCGACCCATGAAACTACTCCATTCAGCGTCTGTAGCCCCTGGAATTGGGGTTGAACCCCAACAAGGACTGCTAAAGCCGCGTCCACACTTCGAGGGCGAAGTTCCAACAGTGCCCAAGTCATTTTTTTGACATTTTGAGTTAGGCACATCAATGGATTCAAAATTTCACGCCGAATCGATTGGTAACATTGGTTTTAGGAGAATCCCCCCATAAACGCCTCAAAATCACAAAAAGGCAACACTACTCAACTCAAATGTGAAGCCAACAGTGCCCAAGTCAACTCATTTCAATGGTAAAATGTGGTATTTCAGCTACAATCTGTGTCGGAAGTAATTAACATAATTTGTTGTCCTCTTTTTCAAAGTTTTATGGTTGAATACGTTAAATTAGTATACACCAACATGCATAGAACGATAAATTGTTCAGATGTGCCTTGTTCTAGCCAAGAAATCCACCAAAAAAAGAAAGCTTTGAGTTAGGCACTGTTGTTACAACTGTTTCTGGGTTTTTAACAACGCATGTTTGATTAGGCTTTGTTGGGAAGCAAAACACTGCTTTATTCGCATTACACTTTTTCTTAGATTTTATGGTTTTACGTTATAAATTAAATTATTTACATTATTATTCCATTATTTTGCACACCATTTTACTGTACCTAATGTTAATAATGTTTGGAAACGGAGGAGTTGAGTGAAGATGACCTCATGATCCCGATCAATGAACTTTGCAATCATTGATCGGTCATTGATCATAGAATCGATTGCGTGGTCTCAAAAAATTCTATAGAATCTTAAATTTAAGGAAAAACAATACCATTATATCAAAATTTTTTGAGTTAGGGAGTTTTCAAACGTAAACAATCGAATTTTGAGGGGGAGTTAAAAAAAAAATTTTCTTGGTCGATTCCAAAGGTTCATTATTGATAATAATAAACCAAAAGTGACTATGATTAAGTCGTGCAACAAAGTGATTGAAAATTTCGTGTAATGCTGTTTTCTAAGCTTTTTTCTAAGACTGTTTTTCATTTGTAATTTTCATTAAAGTTTTTTCAATTTTTTTTTTTTTTTTTTTTGTTCCATGGCTCTGGTTCAGTATTTTCCTACCTTATAGTAATACATTGTGAGTTTCATGTCTGTTTGTTTATAAAAGGTGGCTTTTTGAAATCCTTGCTTAATTCCTATTATTTTATTTTTTCCAATATTGGTGGCTTGGTGGAAAATAAATTAAGAATAAAACGTTAATATTATTATTATTATTACTACTATTATTATAGGTTCAATTTAATTTCTCACAACATAGCCCAACTCATCAAAGGTTTCAGACAACCTAGCCCAAGTCAACTATTTTATGAACAAGCAATAATTCCAACGAAAATTTCAAATAAATGCAAAGAGCAGCTCTTCAACAGTAAATTGACACCTGGAACCTTGCAATTATGGCTTAGGAGGAGAAATAATGTTTTTTGCGTCTCCTGTAAAATTGGAAAAAATGACTTGAGCACTGTTGGAACTTCACCCTCGACTTGCAACATTCGGCCGCTCCGATTCTCTGGCGTGTTCGGGGTGGCAAAACATCAAAGGAATGAGGATTGGAGGAGCGGAGCACAGTCTGATCGCTCCGTTGGCGGTTTTTCATCTTGCATCAAAGAAATGTTCGGAGTTGGGTGAGCTTTATATGGGTGGAGCGAGGTTTGGAGCCCTGCGATGTTCGGGGCAAAAGATTGGAGCGAGGATCGGAGCAAGGTTTGGAGCGGCCGAATGTTGCAAGTGTGGACGTGGCTTAAGTTGTTTGCAGACGCCTGCGTCAGGTCTTAGGAAAACCAGAAATTGAAACTCTGAATCAAGAGATGGAACAACCTCATCCTGAGATTGGAAACCAAGAGGATGACAGCCACAAAGAAGTCGTTTTGTTGTGTGTTCAAATCTTAAATCATGTTCTTGAATTATTTTGTAACGCTATCGTAGTGATGTCAAAGTGCGTGCTAAATAGCATTGCTTTGTGTGTCTTGTAGGCAGTAAGTTCACAAATTAATTTTGATATTTGATGTATGACGTGGACTTAGATGGAAGTATGTTGATGTAGGTGGGGAGCATGTCACACTTGCTCCATGTGTTGCATTCTACTGTGCCGGCAGCCCCTTTGCTTTGTATTCGGGGTTATCCGCAAGATCCATAGTTACATGGTATGTGTTTATATAAATAGTTTCGTAGCGTACTTATTTCGCAATGTATTAACATTAGAGAGTTCCTAGTAGGTTCGGTTCAGCTTAGATACAGCGAGAAGTAAACCTCAATCTGGCGCTGTATTGTAGATAAGGACGGGTATTTGATCTCTTTCTGTTGAACCAGTTTCTACCACAATATTAGGTTTGTTCCTCCAGCAACTGCAGTTTAACAGTCCGAAGGATCAAACCAACCATTGTTCTAACAGGATGATTCGGTTTGTTGAACTGGTGTTGAACCTAAATTGACAGTTCCAAGGGCTCCTGTCTATAAGGAAACCTTTCGCATGTGAAACCTCTTGCATAACCTGCTCATTCTAAAATTCATCTTATGTCGTTCACTTTGTATCACCTCTAAACCAATCGGGTTTAGTTTTTTCGTATTTAGTTAGTTCTTGGATCCTCTTTTGCTTATGGATAGTTATATTATATTATATTGACATGGATCCAGCAGGTTTTTTCGTCCAAATGAGCTAGGAATGGAGGAGGAAGTATTCACTATCAATATCAAAGACTACACATGAAACTGAAAGTAACGCAAGCTTCAGTTTGTGTAACGTTAAAGAACTGGACGGCAAAAAGTGTTCAAACATCGCAGTTGAACAGTTCGACGGCTTTGAACAGCGATTTAGAAAGCTCTGAACTGGGGTTCGACTGCTGTCCAACTACAAACCTCCTGTTGGAACAATCCTTTTAGAGCGCTGGATTGAGGATAAGTCACGCCGTATCTAAGCCAAACTGAACTTACTAGGAGCTCTCTAATAAATGTTTTAAGGAAAGGTATCTCGTTGTTGATCGATTCTAGATTACCTAACAATCACAATGTTTCTCTATTGTTCTCAACCTCACCTAGGATACTCCCAATCGACGTCGAGACCGTTGAATTTGAATTCTCTGAGGAATTCGATGGCTTCATAAACGAACTGGTTCATTCTGAACACGTTGCTCGTCAGTTCTTTGAACGGAGTTGAACCAAACGCCCATCCTCCGATGGCCAGCAGGATCTGGAAATGGAAAGTTATTTGTAAATATTCGTAAATATTAGTCTTTCCCTCTCACTCAATCTCTCTTATTTGCATTTCGGTCGTCTAAAGCACAGGTTGACAGACTTTTTCTTTTCATAGACCACTTTCAAAATTTGGATGATCCCATCCTGCTAAATTTCTACAATATCCCCTCAACTCGACAAAAAATTAGATTAGATTTAACTAAGCAAATTTGCATTGTGGCCGAATTAATAGTTTCAAAAATGTGAGAATTGATTGTGCTGTGAGAGGACGTCAAAAAAGTAAAGCTGGCCAACCAAAAAGGGCTTCCATCCAGTTTTCTGCGGACCAAGTCGACTATTACATAGTTTTTTGGATGATTATTTCATTCAATTGAATTAGTGGCCGAAGAGCTCAAAATTAATACCAAACTCAAAATGGCTAAGAGTTGAGATGTTGAAGTATTCTATGACGAATTTTTCTTTTTGCTATCTTTCCAAACCCAACAATGTTCGAATCTGCGTTCCCCTTTGAGTTCACCAAAAAACTGATATTGGGTGGATCATGCTCAAGTGTACAGGGTGTTTACAAAAGGACGCTCTTTTTGAATTGGCCGCCATTTTTAGGACGTCCCACAGTAAGACTTGGGCGTCCTTATGCGATCGATCTGGGGTGAAGTTGGACAACACTCAACAGAAAAAAAAAATAACCACACTGTAATCCGTTTTAGACCATTCTGAATCCAAATCCGCGAAAAAAACCATAGGTGTATGTCTGTGTGTGTGTGTGTGTGTGTATGTGTGTGTGTGTGTGTGTGTGTGTAACAAAATCTTGTGTACTCTGCACAGGCCTTAGTTCTCAACCGATTTTCCTGGTTCTTTTTTTGTTCGTCGCGGAAAACTATCTAGTTGTGCACTACGTCGCCGGAATTTCGAATTTTGCCTTTTAAGGGGGGGAAAGGGGGGGTTAATGCTCGAAAAACGTGCGTTTTTGGGCATAATCTTGTGTACTCTGCCCAGGCCTTTGTTCTCAAACGATTTTCGTGGTTCTTTTTTCGTTTGACGCGGAATACTATCTAGTTGTGCACTACGGCGCTGGAATTTTGGATTTTGCTTTTTAAGAGGGGGAAAGGGGGGGTTAATGCTTAAAAAACGTGCGTTTGCGTGCATAATCTTGTAAACTCTGCCCAGGCCTCAATTTCCAACCGATTTGCGTGTTTCTTTTTTTGTTTGACTAAAATAACTTCCGAGTTGTACATGATTTTACCAGAGTACCAAAATTCGCAAGGGGAGGGGGTGAGTGGGGGGATAATATTCACAAAATATCCGATTTTTCAATATTTCGGTTCTTTTACTGCTTAATAATTGTACCCAAGCTTTGAAATTGAGGAAAAATTCTCATTATACCTCCGGATTTTCATGAATTATTCTCTGTACCACCATGGAACTAATAGTGGTGCCACCATGGTGCCAGGACATGGTGCCATGATGCCATAAACCGCTTATTTCGTGTTTTTTTTTTTTTTTTTTGTGTTTCACCTTGAATACGGATGTGAACTTCGACGGACTGCCTACCAAAACTAACAGATGAAAGTTCAATGTTACGACGTATTTCCGCTTTGGTGCCAGACTGGCACCATTGGTGGTGGTGGCGGCGGGGGGGGGGGGGGGGGTGAACTAGAATTCGCATATTGGGTGTCGTAGATCATGAATTTTAAAATGCTTTTCAGATTCGAGGCTCCCATGCCGCTAGAAATAATAAGGTGGATAATGTTGGGGGGGGGGGGGGGGTGGTCAGTATTTCTTGCCTAAAGTAATAAATAAATTACACCGAGTGAAACAGTTTTATCACTTAACAACTGGTTAAACCGATCAAATGCTTATCCAATGGGACGTCCCCTGGAATGCATGCATTACTAAACAATATGTTTTTGTGGTTGAGTTGGTAACATTGTTGTTATGATATCTGTTATCTAGTATCACTCTGGTGTATTATTCCCTTTGGGGAACACAAAATCCTCACGAAATTCAAGCGAGAAAAATGCATCTAGAGCGTGTGACCGTCTGGTGCGGATTTTGGTCAGGCGGCGTTATCGGCCCTTATTTTTTCGAAAATGGGAGAGGGCAGGCAGTGACAGTTAATGGTGAACGCTATCGTACCATGATTACTGACTTTCTGTGGCCTCTTCTTGATACAATCGATATTAACGAGCTATGGTTTCAACAAGACGGAGCTCCATGCCACAGTGCTGCAGAGACCTTAACACTGTTGCATGAAAGGTTTCCAAATCGTTTGATTTCATTTCGAGAAGATCAAAATTGGCCGGCGAGGTCATGCGACCTGACTTCCTGCGACTTCTTCCTATGGGGGTTTGTGAAGTCTCAAGTGTATGAGAGAAAACCTCACACGATCACGGATTTGAAGGAAGAAATTCGGAGAGTCATCCACGATCTCACCAGGGAGAACTGTGGGGCAGTCATTGCCAACTTCCTTAACCAAGTCACAGTGTGCCAACAGGCCAGGGGAGGTCACATGAATGATATAATATTTCATACTTAAACGGGAGGTTCTCCTGAATCCAATGATGTCCTTTTTTTGTTTTTTGTTTAAGTTAAAGTGTTTTTTCGGCATTTTTAAAAGAGCGTCCTTTTGAAAACACCCTGTATGTTGCAGGTGTGGAGCTATGATACCCAGCTGATACAGAGCCTCCAGATGTCAGCAACGAACGCCAGCAATAAGCTCTTCATTTTCAGCTGCAAGTTCGTATGCCGTATCAAGCTGATTATGATTACCTTGAGATTAGGGTTCTTTTCTCTAAGTGCAATAATCTTGGCGTACTGGTCTTCCGTTCCGGGTGCAGCATCGAGTTTGTGGTCGTTGAGTGTAGCGAAGGCGTAGATAACGTGAGTGCAGAGGGTGGGTTGGAGGTCAGCAGGTTCGAACCTACCAGCACCGGGTCGCTTAGCAGACCAGGATGTGAGGTAACAGAACACTTGAGCTTCTCTTGCTATAAATCAATCCAAGATCACATTATAATCTTAACGTTGTTAATGGCTGCAGTACAGGTTTTGGTAGAAACCCACTGCGATAGTCTTAGGAACTACTTCCGAAGATCAGTCCAAGTGCATAGAATAGTGCCTCAGAGGGTCACGTTGCAACGTAGCAGATTGACGTTGCTAAGAGACGTACCTTGGTATCCATCAGGCCCTAGGTTTTCATGAACTGATTTCCTAACTTCGCAAAAGCTCACGTACATTCTGGCTGGTTATCACACATCAGCGGATTGGCAGGCATAAAGGCAGTGTTCCCATCTACTCTACCACCGCTGCAGTGCGGTTCCATTAAATAATTTTATATCTAACCAGTTGCATTACTGCTACGATGCAACGTGTTCCACTCCAGCACTAATGCGCGCTTTCAAACTACATCTCACGTGGAATAAAATAGCAAGAAAACAAAATTTAAATTGTATTTGAGTACTGTTGGCATCTGTTGGGATGGGAATGATCTGGTTGGAGACGGTCGGTTTGGTTTTGAGCTTGGAAAGGACGTCGGCAACAGGGATCTTGATTGCTGCAGGTTTCTCAGCGACCAACGTTGTGGATGACTTAGCGACCTTCGACCAATCCACGTCCTGTGCGTTAGGTCCTCTCTTGATACCTCGGAGCTCCTCCCTGCAAACACCACAGTAATAAGTGATTTGGTAATGATTGTAATAGCTGGATCTGAATAATAATTAGTGAGGTAAATAATTACCAATACGCTGATGAAGGAACATTATGCAATAAGTTACCTATTTACACTATCATTTATTTATCAGAGAGTTCCTTGGACATACCGACCCTAAAGATGTGGCAACTTTATCCACAAATCTATTGCTGGGCCCTATTTCTATTCTATTTTATCTATCTTTTAGAAAATATTCACGCACTTCTCAGTTTCTAGCAAGAAGAAGAATTTTATTTCCGTTCGCAACAGGTCTTAAAATGATCACCTGTTGCCAAATGATTAATTGTTCTGTAGTAAGCAACTAATTCAACTAAAAAAATGAAATAAAAGCGCGATTCCGCGACACTCCGCGGGAGCCTCAAGCTGATGAATCATCAGGGTTCTTCTTGGACTTCTAGTGGATAAATGTGCCTAGGTACGTATTTTTCCTCTCCGTACCTCTTTCTCTGCTCTTCGTTCCCGTTGTGCTCTTCTCTCAGGACGCTCGCCAAGTTCCTCATCTTCCAAAGCTCATGTAAATAATTTTGACCATTTCTCCAAATCTCAATCAGTTGCCATTTTGTTAATAATTTAATTGGTTTCTCACTTTGTTTTAAAAATGTTATCGGCAAATACTTTTTTTGATTGGCGGTAGCTTTTCTTTGATAATTTGGAATATTTTATTTCTACGACAATAGCCAATTTTCCTTTGATTTCCATTCATTTTCTCGTCTTCTGTATGAATCTCCAATAATACGTCGTTATTCTTGAAAGTTTCTGAAGGGATGAGTATAAATGTTTTGTCTTGTCAAAATTTTGAAACTTTTCAGAATTGAATTCCGATTTTGGCCACAACTTTTGAGGTTTAGGTAGCCTCTCTGGCTCCTCCCACCAAAATTTGGAAAGTTCCGAGACTTCCATTCCTCTGGTGGCCCAGTGTGCCTGATTTTGGTTAGATGGAATATAGTGAAACGAAATTCCTTCTGATTTTGATCTAATTATTGAATTTGTTTTCTGAGGAGTAATCATTGAGTGATGTGGTAAGTGGTGAATAGGAACTTGTGTGGAGGAATCTGTAACTGGTTCGATGATGTCTAGTGATTTTTCTTCAATTTGTTCGAAGTTTTTTTTTCTAGTCTATAAGGTAGTTTGGAACTTTCTTTCCACTCCAATTTTTTTGCTTCTGGTTGGGAAGCATCCCCCACCGAATAGGTAAGGAAACTCATCGTATGCTGCGAATCTGATTTCTCTCGGAATCGGCCACTGACTATGAAGTCCCCATAAAATTTAGGTAAGTACTTCTAATTCCGGTAACCTAGTTTTGATTACCTGAGGCTCCTGAACATTACTAACAGTGGAGGCTGCATGCTCTTCGATGAAGTGCTTCAGCTCCACCACCTTCATGTGTGCATGTTACTGCACCTTGATAAAATCTTCATCCTCAGGTTCAGGCTGATTTGTTCTTCCACTCCGCGATGCCCGAGGAGACTCTATTGATCTACTCAGGAATTCTATTGATGCTTCCATCTTCCCTAGTAGCAGTTTTGCTTCTGCGACTGTGAAGCAATCGAGACTAATACTCTCATTTACGGTATCTATCAGTTGTTGGGATTTGGGTGCCTATGTTACTAATTTAGAATTTGAATTGACCGCTAATAGTTCCTCGACTCTCATTGGTCGATCTCCCACCAATGGGATGGCCTCGTTGTTTCTGGAAGGTTCTACCAGGTTCCTGCTTCCCTCCCCAGATTAGACCGTTTTTCCTACTTGTGAGTTTTGTCGTTCGTATTTAGATACAAAATAAAGTCTTTTATATCGTTTTCAACGCTTATTACTGCGTATACCTCTTCAGGTTATGAAAGCCCAGTGTTAGAAGTGTTCAAACCAAAGTGAAAACTGCGAGACTTGACTTGACGAAGTGAAAAGTGTTTCGGTCAACAAAACAACTTCGCGACTTCCCGGTAACTCGGTCGTCGGACTAAAACCAAGGTAAGATGAATACCAATAAAGATAATATTGAGAGCAGCATCGAAATCCTGGAGGGAGCTGAAAATTACGCTCTCTGGAAATTTCAACTTAAAATCCTACTGAATGCCGCGAACGTAATTGATGCGATTTCATACAAAGATGCCCCTAATACCGATGATACCAAACAAAAAGATGCCAAAGCTCAAAAGGCTATTGTAACGTCGATTAGCCGACGGAATCAACAAATAATCATGTCATGTGAAACTGCTGCTCAAATGTTTACAAAGTTAAGCGATATTTACGAGGGTGATAAAGATAGACTAAAAAACGAACTCCTCAAAGAATACTTCAACTTTCGTATTAAGAACGTCACAAATGGCATTTCTGAACTTGAAAACATCGCGGTTCGACTAAAAAACGTTGGTCATGATATCACTAATGATGAGTTGATTCAAAGAATACTTTCAGCTTTGCCAGAATCCTATAACTACTTCATTTCTTCGTGGGAATCGGCGCCAAAAGATGAACGTACCATGTCTAAGCTCACATCAAGGTTGATGGCTGAGGAAAAACGTAATGAGTCTGGCAAAACTGAGGAGAATGAACTCGTTGCTTTTAAAACTTTCACCAAGAAAAATACCAAGCCTAGTAATTCAAAAAACCCACCAAATGAGAAGAAAGGCTGTTTTACTTGTGATTCTCCTCATCATACCTACCGATTTTGTCCACAAAAAACACAAAATCAAACAAACAACACCCAAAATAGATATGATGGAAATCAAAAAAGGAAGTATAATCCCTGTAGGTATTGTAAAAAGACCAACCACCCGTCAGAAAAATGTTTTTTTAAGAATTTGCATGAAAACAATAACAAACAAACGGACAAAGTAGCATTTGTTACCTACTCAAGCAAAAATGAGCAAGATCCCCCAGAAGGAGTGACATTCTATTTGGATTCAGGTTCGAGCCATCATATGACAAATGACAAATCGTTACTGTCCGATTTTATAGTTGAGCATGATGAAGTTCAAGTTGCTCAAAAGGGACATGCCATAAAATCAATAGGTCGCGGCACCATGGAATTTCGTGAGTGTACCCTAAATAATACCTTATTGGTCCCTGGCTTGGAAAGCAATTTGATTTCGGTTGGTCTCATCACTAAGAACGGTGGAAAAGTAGATTTCTCTGGCGACAATGTAACAATATCCAAACAATCCTGTGTCATTAAGGGACAACGACAGCTAAACGGACTGTACAAAATCGTCTTATTTCCTGCTGAAAAATCACACTGTCTTCAAACCACCAAAAATCCAAAGACTGAAGAATATTGGCACAGAGTTCTCGGACATCTTGGTTATGGAAACCTAAGGAAATTGAATGAAAACAACGTACTTGATATGCCCTCAAAAACTCCTCAAGAAAAACTGATTTGTGAGATCTGCGTAAAATCGAAACAAACTCGCCTTCCATTTTTGTCTCAGAGAACACGAGCAACACGCCCATTAGAAATAATTCACACAGATATTTGCCAGATTGAAACGCCAACATGGGATGGCTACAGATACATATTGACATTTCTGGACGACTACACGTGTTTTAAGCAAATTTATTTGCTACACAATAAATCCGATACGTTTAAGCACGTCAAAAACTACGTAGCTGAGGTAGAGGCAAAATGGAATTTGCAGGTTTCCAAAATCAGATCGGACCGAGGAGGCGAATATGTAAACACAGAAATGAGAAATTGGGCTAAAAGCAAGGGAATAATTATGGACTTGACCGTTGGCTACACACCGCAGTTAAACGCCAAAGCTGAGCGTCTAAATCGGTCAATAATGGACAAAACCCGCGCCCTTCTCTTTGACTCAAATCTTGGTTCAGAATTGTGGGGAGAAGCAGCTAGGGTCGCTTGTTACATCCTGAACAGATGTCCTACCCAAGCTTTGCCTAACGGGAAAACTCCTTACGAAATGTGGTTTTCCAAGAAGCCAGAATATGAAAGAATGCATTTATTTGGATGTACTGCTCATTCGAAGGTACTAACTCGTCTAAAAAAGCTTGAAAGCAGAAGCGAAAAATACATTCATGTTGGATACCTCCCTAATGGATACCGCCTATGGGACGAGAGTGCCAGAAAAATAATCTTTGCCAGAGATGTGATTTTTGAAGACAAAATTCCCGAAAAATCAAAAAACGAAACCCATAATCAAGTCAAAATATGCATGGAGCCAGACTACAGTTGTGAAAAAGAAGAAGATGAAGATAGCGCCTCAGAATCAGAATTGGGAACCTCAACAACAGACTCCTCCCAAGAAACCGAATCTTCAGAAGAAGAACTTGGTCGTGGTAAACGAATAAAAACACTACCTGGCCATCTGAAGGATTACGCTCTCTTAACATTTAAGGAAGCTGTAAATGGACCTGACCAAGAAAAATGGAAAGAAGCTATAGACGACGAGAAAAGATCTCTCGAAAAAAATCATACCTGGGAACTAGTAACTCGAGAATCTGCTAAAGGAAATAAAATTTTGTCGAATAAATGGGTCTTTAAAGAAAAAGACGACGGACGTTTTCGTGCAAGACTTGTCATCCGAGGCTGTGAACAAGAACATGGATTAAATTACAGCGAAACATTCAGCCCAGTAATAAACAGCAGCTCCATGAGGATTATCTTTGGATTGGCATCCGCAAAAAACTACCACATCACAAAATTTGACATAAAAACCGCATTTCTTTATGGAGATTGCGATGAAGACATATTTATGGAACTTCCTGAGGGCTACGCTAAAACTGGAGTGATTTGTAAGCTCAAGAAATCGCTTTATGGGCTTAAGCAAGCATCGCTCAAATGGAATCAACGGTTTACAGCATTCTTGAAAGAAGAAGGAATGAAACCCACTAAGTCAGATCCATGCGTTTTTGTAAATTCAGATCATACGATTATTTTAGCGCTCTATGTAGACGACGGCCTTCTCGTTGGCCAATGTCAGAAAAATGTGAGAAAATTGCTCAAGACCATCCAAACTAAATTTGAAGTCCAATCTTGCGAAAATCCCTCTTCATTTCTAGGGATGGAAATATTGAAGACAGAAAATGCTCTCAAACTCACTCAACAGAACTATACCTCAAACATTCTGAATTCTTTTTCGATGCAAGATGCCAAACCAAAACCAACTCCAATGATACCACTTGGAGAGGATACAAACAAGATCTCCGGTGAGAAGCTACCTTACAGAGAGGCAGTAGGGTCACTTCTCTACGTTTCAAACAAAACAAGACCTGACTTGGCATTTTCAGTCAATTATGCCAGTCGAAAGCTTGAAAATCCTTCAGATCAAGATATGACCAACCTAAAACGCATCTTTCGATACCTTTGTGGCACAAGAGCTGAAGGAATTCAATTCGAAAGCAGTGGAAAATTCGTCCTCGAAGCGTACTCAGATGCTGACTTTGCTGGAGACACGACTACTAGACGTAGCACCACAGGCTATGTGGTTTTCTTCTGTGGAGGACCAATTTCGTGGGCTTCTCGACGTCAACCGATTGTGTCAATGTCAAGCACTGAGAGCGAGTTTATCAGCGCCGCCGAATGCTGCCAAGAAGTCATGTTTCTCAAAACTTTGATCGAGGAAATAACAGGTTTAGAAATTGAAGCTTACCTTCATGTAGACAACCAAAGCTCAATCAAATTAATTAAAAACGGTATCTTACATAGAAAAAGTAAACATATTGAGGTTAGGTATCACTTTATTAAAGAAAAAGTTGACGAAAAGCGTTTAAAAATTGTTTATGTTCCTACAGAAAGCCAAAAGGCAGATATTTTTACAAAACCTTTAGCTACCACAAAATTTAAAATGTTCAAACAGTATTTGGTGTGCTAAGTATTCACATTTCTTTTATACTACTGTTTTATTTTTCGACTTGCATTTTCTTACTATGATCTGACTCCTGTAGTTCTCTAATGTTGATGTGATATTTTCTTAAAATTCAAGCATTTTTGTGTCTAATTAATCTATGTGATTTATGAATATGTTAAAAAAAAAAAAACTGATGTTCATTATGTTTATCTTAAAATTGTCAAATTACAAAATTAAGGGGAAATGTTGGGATTTGGGTGCCTATGTTACTAATTTAGAATTTGAATTGACCGCTAATAGTTCCTCGACTCTCATTGGTCGATCTCCCACCAATGGGATGGCCTCGTTGTTTCTGGAAGGTTCTACCAGGTTCCTGCTTCCCTCCCCAGATTAGACCGTTTTTCCTACTTGTGAGTTTTGTCGTTCGTATTTAGATACAAAATAAAGTCTTTTATATCGTTTTCAACGCTTATTACTGCGTATACCTCTTCATCAGTGCGCGTATTTGTTGACGGTAAAACTCCCGCGAACAGAACATTGTGAAATGTTATAGCTCTGCTATCACTTGTGGAAACTTTATCCACAAATCTATTGCTGGGCCCTATTTCTATTCTATTTTATCTATCTTTTAGAAAATATTCACGCACTTTTCAGTTTCCAGCAAGAAGAAGAATTTTATTTCCGTTCGCAACAAATCTTGAAAAGATCACCTGTTGCCAAATGATTAATTGTCCTGTAGTACTGTACTTATGCAACTAATTCAACTAAAAAAATGAAATAAAAGCGCGATTCCGCGACAAAAGATACGAATTGTAGTATCCACTGTACCTAGAGCTTCACAAAAAGACCAACTTCAAGAGCAAAATCATGGCTGAGTCGTTGAGGATTTTTTTTAAACTGTCAAAAAGTACTAATAATAACCTGATAGCTCCGATCAAAGGGTATTTGACATCGTTGCCGCAAACGGTTCCGGTGAAGTCATCCATATCCACGGTCCACACCATCGCACCTCCGAATCCATTTTCCTTCAGCCATTTCATTTTGTACCTGATGGATTTTTCGTCGTCAAACCCGACCCATTGATCTCCCTGAAATCAATCAAATTCCTCATTCTCATTTCCGATCATGTTAACAAGTCAAGTCACCAACAATCTGCATAGTTTCTACGCTTGAGTTTATGACTTCAGCCTAAAGCACTTCATATTAGGGGTGTGTCGGTCCAGGTATTTCCCTGGAACGGTTCCAACGGTTGCAGTGACAAAGATGTAACCATTCCAAATAACCGGTACAGTTCCATTACCGGTACTGTGTTAGATAAAATTAGAATTTCCTAATTTTGTAATAATTTGATTGTTTTTAAATTCAAAATATTTTTGGCGCCACTCTGTTTTAGCGCACTTATCGGCGAACCTTGCAATTGCATTTTTTTTCAAGTCATTCTCTTTTTTCAATTCGAAGTCGTTAAGTTTGTCCGTCGTTTTGTTCTAATAAACCGTATAATTTCAATTGAGTGAACTTAGTTTTCCACTTATTAACCCTGCACAACAGTTTATGGGCCGCAGGAGTTCTATTTTATTGAAAAATAACGGAAGTGACAAGTGAAAAGTCGGCAAGAAAACGGCAAGTTGGACAGTTGGTTAGAAGAGACGTCGATTTTGTCGCCACAAAACGCTGGTTTGTACTGAATTTTTTCCAACCTCTACTCCACTTTCCAGTGTGTGGTAAGTTACATCATTCAGTTACAACTTGATATTTGTTGGTTACGAATTGATAGCAACATGGGAAGCAACGATGTAGATCTGAGTCAGTGTGAGAAACTGATTGATCACACTAACTTTGCCCTGTGGAATTTTGACTTGTTCATCCTACTGAAATCAAAAAAACTTGATGGGATCGTGTTAGGAACGGAAAAGGTTGCAAATACGGATTCGGACAAAGTGAAATCTGATTGGGAACAACGTGATGCAAAGGCGCAAAAATACATTGTGTTCACGATTGATAAACGGAATAAACTTCATGTTATCAACTGCAAATCGTCCGCGGAAATGTATGATACGCTCAAAAAGCTTTTTGACCAAGACGAAGCTCGTGTCAAGTGTACTACCCTTGAAGAATTTTTTACTTTTCAATACGATTCTGGTTCAGATATGGCAACGAATTTGAGTAAGCTCGAAAATATAGTTTTCAAACTAAATTCGACGGGCCAGAAGATCGAGACTGAAATGCACATTGCTCGTATCATGTCCATTCTTCCTAGCCATTTTCAACCTCATTTCACGACTGCCTGGGATTCCACTCCTGATGATCAAAAAACAGTTGCTAATTTGAAGACGCGCCTCATTAGGGATGAAAAAAGGTACAACCCTTCATCATCTAAGGATTCTGGTGCTGCTGTTGCCTTCAAAGCCCTGCAAATTGAATGTTTTACGTGCGGTGGGGATCATTTCGCTAACAAGTGTCCTAAAAAGCAAAATACAGCTAAGAAAAAGGTCTTCCAGAAATTTCCTCCCTGTAAATCGTGTGGTAGGACCAATCACGAGGAAAAGTACTGTCGCTTCAAAAAGTCTTCTGACGAAAATAGTGCTAAAAAGTCATCCTTCTTAACCTACACTCGACCTGATGAACAAAGTTTGTGTTCCAATGAGCAAACGCATGTTTCTGATAATCGGTGGGTTCTTGACTCAGGATCAACCTGCCATATGACTAGTTCTAACAAAATTCTATCCAATAAAGCAAGTGTACATTCAATTGTTGGTACTTCCAAAAAAGGCCAATTCATGGAAGCTAAAGCTGTCGGCAACGTTGATGCAGCTGAATGCACACTGAAAGATGTTCTTTATTTGCCTGGTTTGGATAGGAACTTGTTAAGCGTAAATGCTATCACTCAGAACGGTGGTGAAGTTGAGTTCACCAAAAACAAAGTAACTGTTTCAAAAGATGGTAACATTGTTTTGACAGGTAAACAGGACCAATCTGGTTTGTATTTGATTGATATTAATCCTGAGAAAAACGAATTCTGTCATCTGTCTTCAAAGTCAAATTCTTCTATTGATTGGCATAGAAAGTTAGGTCATCTTGGCTATGATTATATGAAGAAGTTGTCTAAAATTTCTACAGGTCTAAAAATTGACCATGCCAATTTTGATGTCTGTCAGGTGTGCCAAGAAGCGAAGCAATCGCGAAAACCTTTCAAAAATTATGAGGACTCGTGCTACTAGGCCACTTGAGATTGTCCATACAGACCTGGTAGAAGTAGAAACTCGAACTTGGGATAATTACAAGTATTTCATGACCTGTCTTGATGATTTTACCCATTATACTAAAGTATACTTGTTGAACAGGAAAAGTGATGCTGTTGATGCCATTAAACAGTATGTTGCTGAAGCTGAAAACAAGTGGAATCTGAAACTCTACAAAATCAGATCAGATGGCGGCGGAGAGTATGTATCGACCTACTTCAAGAAGTGGTGCGATGAAAAAGGTATACAACTCGACTATACAATCCCTCATACTCCGATGTTAAATGGATCCGCAGAACGTCTCAACAGATCTCTTATGGAGAAAGTAAGAGCGTTATTATTCGATTCTGAACTTGATACTAAATTTTGGGGTGAAGCCCTGTACACTGCTACGTATCTACTAAACAGGAGCCCTACCAGTACTTTGAAAAATTGTACTCCAGCTGAAAAATGGTTAAATAAGAAACCTGATCTCTCAATCCTTAGAATATTTGGTTCTAAAGTCTTCTATAAAAAACTAGGCCACATCAAGAAGCTCGAGAAGCGTTCATTGGAAGGCATTTTTATTGGCTATGGACCTAATGGATACAGGATTTGGGATGAAAACAAAAACAAAGTGATAATATCACGAGATGTTGTTTTTGGGGATGAAAGGTCAACCCAACTCCCTAATACCCAGACCAACTCATCAATTTTGAATTTTGATAGACACGTCACCGATGGTTCTGATCTTGAAGATGAAGGATCCATCGTAAGTGAAAGTGATAATACCCAGAGTGAAGCTGAATCGAAGCAGAGTGATGAAACGTCAGGCGACTCTGACGGTGATGATGACAATGAAAATGATGGCGATGAGGACTACAATCCAGAACTGTCTGAGGAACCTTCCCCCAGTGAGACTTCATCAGAGTTCGTGATGGCGCATGAAGTCGAAAATCTACAGGTTCAACCACAAGATGATCAACTTCAAAGAGGCCAACGCACGAAGCGAAATCCTTCAAAACTGCAGGATTATGTTCTTCTTACCAGCCATTGTAACTATGGTCATCTGACTTACCAGCAAGCGATCAACGGGGACAACAATGCTCAGTGGAAAGAAGCTATTCAAGAAGAGATGTCTGCCCTAGAAGAAAACGCTACTTGGAAGCTAGTGGACCGGTCTGAAGTCAATGGAAAAATATTATCAAGCAGATGGATTTTCAAAATAAAAGATGATGGACGCTATAAGGCACGTTTAGTAGTTCGAGGGTGCCATCAACGTGAAGGAATCGACTTCAATGAAATTTTCAGCCCAGTTGTCGGTAGTGATGCCTTGAGAACAATAATAGCTTATTCTGCAATGAAAAATTTTAAAATAATGAAATTTGACATCAAAACTGCTTTTTTATATGGTAGCATCAAAGAAGATCTTTACATGAGCTTACCAGAAGGATTTGAAAACAAGAACAAAGTTTGTAAGCTACAAAAAGCACTATATGGGCTAAAACAAGCCCCAGCTATGTGGAACAAGAGACTATCTGATTTTTTACGAAATAATGGACTTTCACAGCTGAAAACTGAACAGTGTGTCTTTGTTAACAAAAATAGATCACTGATTTTAGCTATTCATATAGATGATGGTCTATTGGTTGGATCTGACATACCTGCCATGAAAAGTTTTCTGAAAGGACTAAAATCTGAGTTTAAAATGACGATTGACGAAAACCCTGACACATATTTGGGAATTCATTTTTCTGAAAGTAATGGGAAATTGAAACTTTCTCAGGAACAATTTGCTCAACAGATTGTTGAGAAGTTCAGGATGACTGATTCTAAGCCTGTCCCAACTCCATTGGTTAGTGGAAATGTACGCGAACCCCATGACAGCGACAAGGATGTGAAATTTCCATTTAGAGAGGCCGTTGGAAGTCTCTTATACCTCTCAACAAAGACTCGTCCTGATTTGTCATATGCAGTGAGCATCAGTGGAAGACATGTGGAGAAGCCTACGTCATTGGACTTGAACAATTTGAAGAGGACCATCAAATACGTCAAGACTACAAAGGACCTTGGTATATCTTACCACAAGATGAAACCAGATGAAGCTGTTCTGACAGCATATTGTGATTCAGATTATGCTGGTGACCTGGAAACGAGAAAGAGCACTACTGGATTTATAATATACTTTAATGGAGGTCCTGTAAGCTGGTCATCTCGCAGACAGCCTATTGTAGCAACATCCACTACAGAAGCGGAATACATTGCTGTAACAGAGGCAGCAAAGGCTCTTATCTATTTGAAGAGTTTCATCGGAGAGCTAGCCAAAATAGAGATTCCATCTGTTATCAACGTCGACAATCAAAGCGCTATTGATTTGATACAAAATGGTGTGCTAAATCGTCGAAGCAAACACATCGATGTGCGCTACCATTTCATCAAGGAGAAGGTAGAGGAGAATTTGATTTCTATCAAATATTGCCCAACAGTGGATCAAATTGCGGATCTTCTCACAAAACCCCTGCCAAGTGAAAAATTTAATAAATTCAAGAACATGATGGTGGATTGAAGAATGATTTATTTGAAGTATTTCTTTGATTTTTGAAAAATTTTCAATGAGTATATTTAAATTATCACAAAATTACAAGAGTGTGTTAGATAAAATTAGAATTTCCTAATTTTGTAATAATTTGATTGTTTTTAAATTCAAAATATTTTTGGCGCCACTCTGTTTTAGCGCACCTATCGGCGAACCTTGCAATTGCATTTTTTTCAAGTCATTCTCTTTTTTCAATTCGAAGTCGTTAAGTTTGTCCGTCGTTTTGTTCTAATAAACCGTATAATTTCAATTGAGTGAACTTAGTTTTCCACTTATTAACCCTGCACAACATACTGGGCAGTCAAATCCCACTCTCATGACATGGATGAAGCAGGCAGTCAAATCCCTATCGTCTTTCTTCCATGCTCATGATCTCAACTTGCAATGAAATAGCATCATTTTCCTTGAAAATTCACTAAAAGGAAGGAATTTGAACAAGTGTTACAAAAGAGACAATTTATTATAAATTATTGTGACCAAACAATGAGGAATTTCACCGATTTCTGTTTGCATTTTTCCTGAATAGTTAATGGTGTGGGATAGATGAAAATCGGACTGATTTCGGAAAATAAGTCTCCTGTTATTTTTGGGAGACAGTCAAAATTTTTAATTTCAAAACTAACAGGGAAAACAGACGTCCAGCGGTAACGCTCGCTGATTGGCTGTTCGGATCGCCGTCTCCTCCCAGTGTTGCCCATTGGGACGACGAAATCGTGTTTTCTAAGAGAAAAGTTATCAAACAAAAACAGAGGAAACCTAATTTTCCCCATCTCGCTTTTTCTATTTTTTTCTTCAGTTTTTCAATTTCGAACTTTACTGTTTCATGAAGTTTTGCATCTGGGGACTATGGATTTCTCGATCTCAGCGCTTCAAGCGGCCATAAATGAACTATTCCAGCATGACGTCATTTTCCCGTTTTTTTTTAAACATTCGTATTTTCTACACTGTTTTGTTTATTCGTAAATTAGGAAGTTCGGGCTGAAAGTTTGCCTTAGGGGGTTTTTAGAGGTGCTGAATCCGATTTTGGGGTCAAAAATAGGAAATTCCGACATGGTGAAATTCCTCATTCAAGGAAAGAATAATGACGTTGCAGTTTAAGAACTTAACATGACAATAATAAATTAATAATACTGGAGACAACTTCCATGCTAACCAGTCCAGAAGATCACTTCCCGCTCAAGAGCCATTCCATGATACTATTATATTCTCAGTCCATGGAAGTAGTAAGGGCACTTCCAGGTACAACATGGAACAGAATTGAGAACAAGATCCATGCTTACCGGTCCAGAGCCATTCTCCATATCTTGTCGATCCGGTACCATCCTTACCGGTCCGAAAGATCCCTTTCTGGTCCAGAGCCATTTCAAGAGCTTATCGGTCTGTGGAACTGGACTGGTAAGGGACGAGTTTTTGTCACTGCATGGAACCGTTCCAAATTGATACTCGGTTCCACAGTCCCGGTACAGCTGTACCGACACACCTCTACTTCATATAGAAATTTGACCCACTAATAAACATTGGGTAAGTACGAAGATGCCGCTATAAAAAAATTGATATCGCAAAACTGTACTCACATGGATGGCGTACGGCACTTTCATTTCCTCATCCCATACGTAAGTAGCTCCATTTCTAAGCATTTCGCATACCTGAAAATCCGAAAATGCTATTGATAGGTTACTGTTTTTAAACCATCAAGAATGAGATTCGCGCATCATCATTGTAAGAGAATCGTTTCTAAGTGATCATAACGTGTTAATTTCGTTCAAACAGCAAAATATAATGATCGATCTAACAAACAATATTATTTCAAATTGATAAAAAATTTAATTTTATATACCTAGTCTAAGATAAGGCACTACCAACATCATTGACGTGAATATTCACGTCCTGGCCTGGCCCACCCACCATGGCGGCTCCTGAATCAGGACACCCACGAGAGAAGCGACCACCACAGAAAATCCAACCCTCGCGATTACCAACAGGGAAAAGAGCACAAGAGAGCCGCCTCAGGAACCTTTAACGAGAACAGACCGACCTACAGGAGAGGAGACATTCGCACGACTTATGCAGGAAAATGCAGGTCGACCAATCGCTCCAATACTTTATTTATTGGTGCCAAATAAGCTAACAAAGCGAAAATGCTTAAAAAACACCAAGCACTTAGGTCATCGCAATTGTCAATTTTACAGACGTAGCTTTAAAGCTGGATTGCCAAGATACCAATAGAAAAATTCTGTTTTGGGATTATTTGATCAAAGAGGGAATATTGATGTTGCTTTGAAGCTGCATTGCCAAGTTAAGGGTTAAAAATTAATTTGGGAATGGGATCCACAGAAATAAAAACTCCTCTTTTGCCGAGCTTTTGGTATATTTAATACTTTCCTCAGGGCTCGAAGGATGAGTTGAGCGATTGATGAGCGAATTAAAAGCGACAATTAAAAACCAGGTAGGTGAAGATGCCACCATAACTGGTGGAAAATGAAGTTTTAGAACTACTGCAAGTAAGTAAAATGAAAAACGAACAAAAAATGTAAAACATCCGATTTTAGATATAAATCTGAAGCCAGAAAAAAAGAAGCTCCACAGCTTGGAGAAAACAGTGTTAATTACCACTGTGGAAAATAAGGCGGGCAAGACATTCGAGCAAACAGTGCTCCCTGATTGGTGGAAGCGCCCCAAGTGGTAAGTTCTGGAACCCTCTGAACGCTAGAGTCTCTCTCTAGAGCTGACGTGGATTCTTCACCGCCAAAATTTCAATCTATCCAATTTTTAAATTATATTTATTACACCCACGAAAATGTTTTTATATTGCGGTAAGAGGTGTGTTATGATTTGTACTAACGGTGAATTTGTAATAAAATATTGAATAAGAAATTTACTGTTAGTCTATCTGGCTGAAGTTAATTTTGACCTAGTTTGAATTTTCAGAAGGTGAATTTAATAAAATATAAATTAATTGATGATTTTGGTTCTGGACTGTACAGAAACCAGCTTGTTGATATTTTGTAGTTTCTGATCTTTACAAACTGGGTTACCAAAGGGAAGGCCTGTGTAGAAACCAGGACACTGAGATTGTTGATAGGTTTTAAAGTAGGTACTGACTGGCATCAAATGACCGTTATGAGCTGTTGGTTTGCTTGTTAGAGCTCCGCCAGCATGTGACCACAGGTATTTAATAATTCGACCATAAACGTATTGTGATGGAAACCATCACCTGTTGACATTGTTTTCTCTTTGAAAATATGGTTGTTACGTTCTAGGTTTTGTTACGGATAGTTTTGTTGACATATACACTTCCTATTTTCCCGTTGAACCTTGGTTTTCTTGTACATTGGCGCCCAACGTGGCGCCACTTCATCCCCAATCTGGAGGACTAGTCGAACGCCTCAATCAGACTTTAACGAAATATTTGACGACTTTCATAAATTCGAGGCAAGATAATTGGGATAAATTAATACCGTTATTTTTATTGGCATACCGGAGTGCACCACACGTTACAACTGGATTCTCTCCTTCGTTGATCGTATTTGGACACAAGCTCCAACTCCCGGAGGAGTTAGTGAAGCCAGTCATCGTTGAACCACACTGTACGACCCCTTATGCATTCCAGTTACGAAAGGACTTGGCCGAAATCCGAGAATTCACTCGAAGTAACATGAAAGTTCAAATGAGGTTTCAGAAGGAAAGATTCGATAGACACGCAAAACCAGTGTTTTTCCAGACCGGTGATTGGGTATGGGTACACAAGCCCAAAAGAACTGTCGGGCGTTGTCCTAAGTTACAACCGCAATGGACGGGACCGTGGATGGTTATAAAGAAGACCAACGATGTGTTGTATCAGGTGCAACTGGGACGTTTGAAAAATTTCATACACGTAAATCGGTTGGTTCGTGCAGATGTCAAGAAGACGGGGGCAGTGTGATAGAAACCATCACCTGTTGACATTGTTTCCTCTTTGAAAATATGGTTGTTACGTTCTAGGTTTTGTTACGGATAGTTTTGTTGAAATATACACTTCCTATTTTCCCGTTGAACCTTGGTTTTCTTGTACAGTATTTTGGAGACGTTTAAACGTATCATCATTCCCCACGCGCGGGTCTCATTCATTTACCTATAGGGTAAATTTCCAAGAGGTAATAGAGAGACGTAAATGTGTGTGTCATCACCAGGAAACAATATTTTTCTCGGTCCTGAGGGTGGAAAGCAACGGAAAAGAAGTTTGTGTTCCATTTGTCGTCACGAATTATCAAGTTTTGGAGATGTACATTGGTATTCCAATAGAGCTGAATCCGGCTTTGAAGTCAGAAACTGCGAATTCTGACCTCCAATAATTCCTACGGTGGCTAACTCTTAACCTTCGACTTTGGGCTCTTGAGTCTCTTCGCGAAGAGTCAAAATTGCTCAAAATACTGTAAATGATGTACGTATCGTATATTGACTAGCTGGGTGGACCTCATAGTAGGCGAGGAAGCCGCCTTCTTTGGTGTACTCGCCGGCCTTGCCGCCTCCAGAGGCTGGAGAGTTGACGGTGTTCCTCGGGCCTGCGACGGTGAACGTCCTCCCATAAGTGGGCATTCCTGAAACATCACAAGGAGACTGTAAAACCCCTAAACAACTGAGACTGCAAAACCCAAACTAGTTCATTGTTTTGAGGCGCTAAGCAGTGCTATAAGGGAGACACCTCCTAGGTATTACTAGAGAGGCCTCCCAAGTACTGCTAGTGTGGAAATTTTCTCCACTATCTATAAATCTATACTTTTCTAACTATTAGAAAATATTACGCACTTTTCCGTTTCTAGCAAGAAGAATGAATTTTTATTTAAGTTCGCAACAGGTCTTGAAATTATCACCTGTTGCCAAATGATTAATGGTTTTGTAGTAACAACTAACTAAAAAAATGAAATAAAAACGCGATTCCGCGACACTCCGCCGAAGCCTCAAGCATCATCAGGGTTCTTCTTGGACTTCTAATGGATACAAATGTGCCAGCGATATTGAAATGTGAGTCCCACTTGGAAGTCGAAGCTGCGCTACCCGGATCTTCCCATCCTTACCTCTAATCAATTTTTCGATCAATGCAATTCGCCAAGTTCCTCTTGGTAAATGTGATCCGATGTGTACAACTATTCCTTCTCTAGGTACCACTCTCGCTGCTCCTCGTTTCAGCTGAACTCCTTTCTCAGGACGCTCTCAAAGACTGGCAACATATTCCGTACTCCACATCTTCCAAAACTCATCTAAATAATTTTGCCCTTTTCGCCAAATCTCAACCAGCTGTCGTTTGGTTAACGATTTAAATGGTTCCTTCGAGATCTTGGTGATGTACTGCGTGCTTTCTCGTAATGCGAGAAAATATGATGGTGTGAGAATATTATTGGATTCTATATCATCTCCAAAATATACCAACGGACGTGAATTTATTATAGCCTCTATTTCAATAATAAACGTATTTAATTGTGAAAGTGTCAACGTCGATTTGCCAACCGTTTTTCTCAAACAATTTTTGACAATAGAGATCATGCGCTCATAAAATCCTCCAAACCATGGAGATAATTCCGGAATGAATGTCAAGAGGACATCAACAGGCTGGCAAGTCAACAGGATATGAAGAAGGATATGAAGAACCACGCTCTGCTACCACTTGTGGAAATTTTCTCCACTATCTATAAATCTATACTTTTCTAACTATTAGAAAATATTACGCACTTTTCAGTTTCTAGCAAGAAGAATGAATTTTTATTTAAGTTCGCAACAGGTCTTGAAATTATCACCTGTTGCCAAATGATTAATGGTTTTGTAGTAACAACTAACTAAAAAAATGAAATAAAAACGCGATTCCGCGACAGCTAGAGTGATACCTCATAGGAATTACTAGAGATTATTACCGATGATGAGTTTCTCTTTAGGGGCTCCCATCCTCGTCCACATCTCAGCAGCAGCGGAAACAGAAAGCTGCTTCCTCCATTCTGAGTCTGAAGAAGGAGCGAAGAGCGGGGCGTTGTGGCCGGTCTCCCTTTCCCATTTGCCGTGGAAATCGTATGCCATGAGATTGATGAAGTCCAGGTATCTGCAACGTCCAATACAACCATCAAAAACAATAAAACCCTAGAGCGTTCCTTCACACTATTCTATGCAGCTTCTACTCTTCGATGTAGTATTCCACGATTTAGACCTGTTCGTCCTCTAAGGTTGAAACTTTTTTCGTTCATAATAAGTTAAACTCATTGTAGTAAAATTGTTTTCCTAATTAACTCCATACAAAGGCGGAGGAAAAACACCATAGAAAAATAATTAGGTTTTAATGGGAGACCAGGACTCAACTGACGCCAGCCCCAGGGATAAGGGATGATAAGGAAGATGATAGTGGGAAAGAGGAATGAAGTGTCCCTACTAAACGACCACCAGTTCAGGTATGAGCCGAGTAGGAAGTCTGTGGTGATACCATGGAGTACGCCTGCCAAGATGCCCAACTCGAATAAAAACGTAGTACTTTCCCCACACCACGACATCCTGATGTCGTTGGGAGCGACCTGTTTTAGGTCCGACACCGCTTGACGTTATTAATTTTCTGTCATAATTTCTTATCTTAGACCGCCAGACCTGCTCCATGTCTGATCTGCCATTGATAACTTGTACAAACAGGATAACGCAACCCCTTTTGGGCTTGACAGCAAACATGTCGGGGCTTCTTGCCCTGATCACTCTGCATGTGATACAGTCTCTCCTCCCAACATCCCAGCCGCTGGATAGGCACCTGCTGTAATATGGAAATAGCTACCTAGACACTCTTGATGGCCTGATGATTACGAGGGTGTTTTCAAAAGTAAATATCACGGATTTTTAAAAAATAAAAAAGATTAAATTAAAAAATGGTATATTTTCCATCGTTGACATGTTGACTATTTTTCCACATAGTCCCAACATCCGTGTTTGTTAGTCCTAACATTTTTGGTAGTACCTGGTTTTCAGTTTTTTAATCCCCTCTTCATACAACAGCCATTCCAGACAACCAAGTTTCGACCTCCTGCGTGAGCTCTGTCGTTAGCAAAGCGATTATCTTCCAAGAGGAAACACAATAAACGCGGCAGGATACTGATATGATCTCAAGAAACTAAGGGGAAAACAAACGGCTGGGCATGTTGTCGCCCCCACTCCGCACGTGAAACCCAAGCTTGGTTAGAACAGTTTCGCTGGGATGTTTTTGGCCATCCACCGTATTCTCCGGACCTGGCACCTTCCGACTATCACCTGTTCCCCAGACTGAAGAAACATCTTGGAGGTAGATTGTAGATGAATCCGCGGATCAGGATGATGGAAGCCCAAAGCGCTGAAGCCTAGTGGCTTCATTGTGCTACTTGAAGGTGGGAGCTTTGCTAACGACACAGAGCTCACGCAGGAGGTCGAAACTTGGTTGGCTGGAATGGCGGGGAAGAGGTATGAAGAGGGGATTAAAAAACTGAAAACCAGGTACTACCAAAAATGTTTGGAAGTCCATGGCGACTATGTGGAAAAATAGTCAACATGTTACCAAAGGGAAATATACCTTATTTTTAATTTAATATTTTTTAAAAATCCGTGATATTTACTTTTGGAAAACGAAGGCAGTGCATTGGTCTCATTTTTATAATGGAGAATTGTGAATATTATCCTTCATAGCTATCCTTCGTTTGACTCGAATGAACCAAAAAATGACCAGAAATCGGTTAAAATACTTCTATGAAAATTCGCTCATCCTCGCTGTACGAATGGGAAAATAGGGCTTGCTAAACAAATTCACCAGTAAGGTGCCTAGGCCCTACGTATAATATCTATAAACCTTACAGTTATTGCTTGTATGAGTAAATATTGTCGATTTTGAAATAAACCAACCCAGCGACAGCAGGAACGTCGTATCCGCCTCTAACATTGTCCGGGCCGACGGGGACAGCAGCAGACAGGAGAAGACGAGGTTTCTTCACTTCCTGAGCTTCAGCTTCGAAAGATTCTCTCAACTCTGCAAAAAAATTAAATGATGTTATATTGAGTATGTACCAGTACCAGTAGAGGTACCTTTCCTCGATTTTTGATTCTTTTATTCTATTTTGGTTTATTATTTTCAATAATGAACCTTTGGAATCGACCAAGAAAAAAAAAATTTTAACACCCCCTCAAAATTTGATGGTTTACGTTTCAAGGTACGTAGAATCCAAAAATCGAATAAAAATTTGGCCGTCCGTCCGCCGTCCGCCGTACGCGGCACTTTTGCCACTTAGCATTGACCGATTTTGATGAAATTTGATATGTAGGCTCCATTTGGGGTCTAGTTGTGCCCCGAAGCTTTTGGTTGATGTAGGTCACTCCTAAGGGTTCCAAAATCAATTTTGAAATTTTGAAAACGCCCTAACTCAAAACATTTTGATATAAAGGTATTGTTTTCCCTTCAAATTAAGATTCTATAGAATTTTTTGAATTTTTTGAGACCACGCGGAGCTCTGTAGGACAAACCGTTCGCTTCCTAAGAAAATTTAAGTGTTTATTTCGAAATATATATATATATTAATCAAAACACGAGTGTGAATCGCAAAAGAGGCCTAATCTCCGTTCAAATTAGAACTGATCGAAATGTAATCGATAGTTGGTGATTTTGATTTTTTAAACAAATTTTTTTGATTTTTTTTTAGTTTTATTATTATTATTATTTTTTTTTTTTTTTTGATTTTTCTCTTCATATTGGATGGTTGGTGATTTTGTAGACGAGTGATCTATATAAAAATAATAAACCGTTGTGTAATAATTTGCAGCGTTTTTTCTACCAGGTACCTTTCATTCAATGCAATCACATTGCTTGAGTTTCGCCATTAGTGTTATTTTATAGTTTTTGAATGCTTACCACAATGGGGTATTTCGGTGGGTCGGAAATTCAGGTTTTTGACCTCAAATTTGGATTCAGCACCCTTGAAAACCGATATACTAAAACTTTAAGCCCAATGTAACATGTGGTAGAAAAATTAATTAAAGAGATCACACGTTTGAAAAAGGCGGGCCGCTATAAATTCACACACACTAGGCAAGGACTACGCCGCGGACTACGCCGCGCGCGTGTGTGAGTAATATTTTGTAGTATCCAAGACGTCCTCCAAGGGTTTCTCTGCATGGATACTTTTTTCAAAGACAGTTGGCTAGCTACGTCACGATTGGCTAGCTACGTCACACCATTCAAATCTTCAACTTTCCTTAGCTTCTCTGATTTTTTAAAAACATTTTCTCGACGAACAGACCCGATTACCGTTATTCCTGAGCCTTAATCTTTTGAAAAAAAAAAAAAAAAAATTGACTGAAATACCCCATTACCACAAGCCTGTTGCTATATGAGAGGCGGAAAGCGAAAAGGGGCCTCTTGTCGGCGTTTGTCGAAATGGAGTTATTGCTATTTTCTCAATCTGTATAGATTTATGAAGAATTTAAGACCAAAAGTATCCTTGTAGCTCAAAAAGACGAAGCTGCAGTATTTCAGTGTTTTATAACAGAAAAAAATGGATTTTGAGAAAAACGACCATAAACTTCAAAATTCTACCTTAAATTCTTAAATCGATATTTTCTTATTTAGGTTACTTTTGATTCGATTTGATCTTTCAGGCCTATACACTCGGGTTCTAGAGGGTCCAAGGATCAATAATCGATAGAAAGTGAAAAATCGATACTTTCGACCTTCTTCCAGTTTTTAGCCTTCTCCTCGAAATCGGCTTTGCCGACAAGAGGTCCCTTTTCGCTTTCCGCCTCACATATTCACTTTGAAAGTCTTTGACGTTTCACCTACTTTGGTTCATCGCTAGTTGAGTGAGAGCCGGATGGAGAATATGGGTTGGTTGGTGCCCTCTATTCATGTTTGACTGACAATGAGTGAGTTAAATGTTTTGATTTAGTTGAGTATCCGTTTTATTTTATTATAAAAAAATGTATGCCTGAATAGACCTCGGTAGGAGAATTTTCTTGAAGTTATGATCCATTTGTTGTGACTAGTGTACGATTGTTGCCTGAATCCGTTTATTGTAATTTCAGGCCCTGATGATGGAAACATATTTTCCTAGAGCTAAACAATAACGGAGTAGTATACATTAACCCTAGAATGGAAACAATGAGTAAATGTTACTCCTCAACACCTTCAGTAGGTAACACTGGCAGAATTTAGGTAGGACCCCCTTGGCTCCTGCTATGCTTCCTTCAAGGTTTCTAGTCAGCTTTGATAAGGCACCCAGGAAGGTCAGGTGCTCCTTTGTGTGGCTCGACCCTTCTCAATGGTAAGTGAGTAAACATTACTCAACATTTCCAATACTGTAGGTCCAGAGGAGTAAATATTACTCCTCATTTCTATTATAAGTCCCACCAAGGGTGTCATTTTTACGTAATTTTGAGCTGTTCACATATGGGAAGTTCGTTTTATTATTTTTTCTTTCTATTCAAACTTGGCTGTGTTTACTTTTTGGCTTTGAGAGTGAACATGTTTTGCCTTTTCTCCAAAATTTGAGTTTTTCCCTAGTTCACTTCTTTTTACTTGCTACTGTGATAAAGGACTAAAATCTATTTCAGTAATTGGGAATAAGACTGAATTGATTATGAAGAACTTTTTTCTTTTTTTTTGCTTCAATGGGATACCGTTTTCTAATGAGAGAAGTGGAAGATATTTATTTCATTATTTTGCTATAAGAATGAAGTCCGAACGTGATATTTAGGTAGGTACCTATCAACCTGCTTAGAAAACAGCAGACACCTACCTAGTCTGAGAAATAGTTAGGAAGATAGGTACCTCTAAGTTTTTTTTTTAACCAATTTTGCAATAATTTGACACAATTTTTGTTCATTTACATTTTTCAATACAGAATGAGTTGCTCACATTGTTTATAAATGTTATTCTCCTAAATCCATTACCATTCAAAGAAAAAATGCGAGGAAAAGGGAGGTTTCCCACGTAGAAGTAAAAATTACTCAATGTTTCCATTGAAAGCCTTGAGAGGCACGTTTCCATTCCAGGGTTAATGGATGACCCCAGTCCCGAACGCCAGGGGTTTCAGCAGTCGAGGTGCACAGTTAAATAAGTAGGTGAACGTAAAGAAAGATGTGCAAGCCTTTTAGAAGAAGGACGTAATTCTTCTTGTCGTCTCCCCCTTTAGGATACTCCCAATCGATGTCGAGTCCGTCGAAAGACCTCTGCCGCAGGAACGGGATGGCGCTGTAGATGAACGTCTGCCTCGCGTATCTCGTGGCTGACATGTCCTTGAATTTTTGGGTTCCAAAGGACCATCCTCCTGCAAGACGAGAAAACGGTGAGAACAGAAAAATTTAGACCAACCGGTGTCTTTAGTTCAAACGAAAGGAAAGGGGAAAACAGGTAACCAAAGATTCAAGAATACTTATCAGCGAGGGGTAAGAAGTACGCTACTTAGGGGTTTTGGAATTGGTATAGGTTCCTTCTAGCGCAGTACAAGCGTACTTGGTAAAAGTAGATGATTTTTTCAACTGAGCCAATTTTTATACCAAGAAATAAAGCATGGATTCTTGTTTAACCCTTAATTTCTCACTTGTTCAAAAAAAATTTTCCTAATTAAAAAAAAATTAAGATGTATTTTGACAAAACTAAAGAATATTTGAGCAGAGGGTTCCTGAAAGGGCCTGTTACAGTCTGCCAGCTCAAGAATGACCTTTCCAAGGGCCACACTAGAGCTATCTCTCTGCGTCAGCAGAATCTTTCTATAAACCCAATTTTGTTGGAATAGAAGAAGGAAATTCGGAACTATCCAATTGGGTACAGAACCAAGAAATAAGGTGGAGGAGGTCCACTTCATAGAGGGATCTGTGCTACCATAGACAGTGGCGCCATCTCTGACGAGGAAACCCAACTAATAACGTACAAGGCGAGAAATGAGGGTAGCAGATACCTTGACCCCCTATTAGGGTCAGTCAACTCGAGAATTATTTTGTTTTTTCTTTGCGTTATTTTTTTATGATATGTTTTCTTACACTATCAATACATCAAGTAGTATCAAGTATCCAATAGGTATCAGTTTAGGCTTAAAGGTGGATAAACCGTTGCAGGTAAAAATCGGACTTCCAAAAAGATACCTCAGGATATTATGGGTTAAAACGTCCAAATCCATTCAAGTTTTAAGACAAAATGGGGATGGAGAAGAAGTTAATTTTTTTTTTTTTTTTTTTTTTTTTATAACTTCCCTCGAAGACAAAATGTCTTTTTTGACGGAGGGGGCACGCCATAAAGAAAGGAAATAAATAAATAAATAAAATAATGGGGAGGACGCCCAGGACTCACCCGACGCCGGCCCTAGGGATGAGGGAAGATGAGGAAGGTGGGGGTGGGAGAGAGGGATGAAGGGAAGTGCCTCTATAGAACGACCACCAGTTCAAATATGAGCCGAGCAGGACACGGGTGGTGATACCACGGAGTACGCCTACTGAGATGCCCAACTCACGCAACTCCGTGGCACTTTTCCCGCACCACACCCCGCGCCATGATAAGGTTGCAGCCATCACCCTGATGTTGTTGGGTGCCACTCCTTTTAGCTCCGACACCGCTTGCCGTAAATCATTTCTATCATACTTTCTTATCTTAGCCCGCCAAGTCTGCTCCATGTCCAAGCTGCCATTGACAACTTGGACATCCAGGATAATGCAAGACTGGTCGGGCTTGACGGCAACGATGTCGGGCTTCTTACCCTGGTCACTTGGCATGTGATACAATCTCTCCCTCTCAACATCCCAGCCGCTAGATGACAAAGCACCTGCTATCTGCTTGGCGACCGCATCATGACGTAAAATGCGGCCCCCATGAGTCCGAGGACATTGCTGCACTACATGATACAGATGTTCATTTCCACTCCGACAGGCGTGGCAAAGGGGTAGAGTTGTCCCACGACTACCCCTCGAACACCGTACCGCAGTTGGCAGAGTTGCCATGCGGACGGCGTGGAAGTGTCGGTAGTCGCGGGCCCCAATGCCCTCCGAAGCCCAATCTACCCACTGGGAAGAGATTAGGCTTTCGGAGCACTGTCGGAGTTCTTTACCATCTACTGACTCATGCAGCGCAGCAGCGAACTCAGCAGACGAACTGGGTTTTGGAGCAGATGGTGTTGCTCGGTCGCACCATGCTAACTGCTGCCTGACAAAATCAAGATCAGCAGCCGCACGGGCGACCTCCCAGCTCGACCCTCGAAGGGCTAGCAGGCGCTGGCGGCGCAATGAAGGGATACATGCCGAGAGAGACACAATGCCAAGCCCACCGGATTTGACCGGTGCGTGAACATAGGCACTTGGGACACCAGGTGGGAACCTCAGCCAAGAGCGCACAGCAGAGCGAACTTGTCGATCTAACTCTTGCAGCCTCCCCGCCGTAAGCCTGCCAAAGACTAACCCATAGGTCAACTTTGGCAGTAAGTACGTGCGGAGGAGGCGCAGCTTCTGCTGTGGCTTCAATGGAGCCTTGGTAACGCGAGCTAGCGCTCTACCAAGGTCCACACGGCTGGCACTAATGGTGGCCACCCCCATGAAGTCGACTCCAAGGTACCGCCAAACCTCCAACACGGATCGAGATGGGATGGGGGATTGTCCTATCACAAAACCCCCATCCACAACTTTCACCTTATGTTGGCGACCCGACGGGACCAAGGAGACCGACCCACACTTATCGGGGTTAACCACAAGTCCACACCTGGCTAGCTGCCTAGCAAATGCATTGAGGGCGATCTGCAAGCCCTCACGGGTTTCTGCAAGTAGGATAACGTCATCGGCAAATGCCAATGCTCCTACTCGCACCCCAGGGGCGAGATCAAACCCTACTTCTGTCGGCAGCTTACCCAAGGCCGTGTCCACGACCAGGTTGAAGAGGAGTGGTGAAAGGGGATCCCCCTGGCGTACCCCACGCCCGATCCGTACATCCCCTGACACCTCACCTCCTGCCTCCAGGACCGTCACGCCTTCCTGGTACAGACAGGCCACATACTCGATTAACCGAGATGGGGCCCCGACACCACGAAGGCAATCGGTCAGGGCAAGGTGACTGACTGTATCAAAGGCCTTAGCCTGTTCATCCTCGATCCACTCAGAACCTCCCATCACGAGCCTGTGATATCAGCTGGGTGAGGCATTTGATAGATAACTTTTAGGTGAAAACGTGAAAATAAAATGTCGCCTTACCGATGGCCAGAAGGGTCTTCAACTTGGGATTGGCTTTCTTCAAGTTCCTGATTCTGTCGTAAAGGCCGATCTTGCCGTCTTTGGTATCGTCGTTGGTTTCGAAAGACGAGAGCTTCCCTTTCTTGAGCCACCCGAAAGCGAAGATGATATGCGTGCATAGGTCAGGCTCGATGTCCTCTGGGAGGAACTTGCCGACTTTGGGACGGTACTGCGACCAGTTCGTGTAGTAACAAACGACCTACGAAAAGAACTGCCATTGGTTACAAATATTATTTTATAATTTAAACTAGGTAGGTATTTAAACAAGCAGTTTCCATGATGAAGATGAAGCTGTACAATAAGCAAACACAAACATTAGACGGGCTTAATGGCCTGCCGTCCCAGGAGGGACATTTGGAAGTACATCGATTTACCTAGACGGAACAACAATGTCGATAATCATTAGCTTTTGATCAAGGGGTAACAAAAATTTGCAACTTTAGGAGATCGGCTGCCAGATCGGTCGGCTGTATTACTTTTCCTTCAACTATCGAAGTTAAGGGTTACTCCTAAGGAAAATCATAGATTAATACACTTGCGGTGACTTCCTCCTTGTTTTGGAAGATTGCCAGGGTGGTCGGCTGCCCAAGAAACTTTTCTTTGACTCCCAAAGTTGAGGTTCACTCCTAATAACCTTGTTCGTAATATTGGCTTGCAACGTCGACGATCGCGGGTGGAGAAGTATTTAAGCTCTCGATCAAGATTTAAGAATAAAACTTTTCAATGGTAGGAGATTGGCTGCGATAGGCGAAGGCTGCCAGATCGGTCGGCTGTCTTACTTTTCCTTCAACTATCGAAGTTAAGGGTCACTCCGAAGGAAAATCATAGATTAATACACTTGTGGTGACTTCCTCCTTGTTTTGGAAGACTGCCAGGCAGGTCGGCTGCCCAAGAAAGTTTCCTTTGACTCCCAAAGATTGAGGTTCACTCCTAATAACTTTGTAACCTAACTCTGAGCTCCTGGGTTCTCGTAATATTGGTTTGCAACGTCGAAGATCGCGGGTGGATTTAAGCTCTCGATCAAGATTTAAGAATAAAACTTTTCAATGGTAGGAGATCGGCTGCGATAGGCGAAGGCTGCCAGATCGGTCGGCTGTCTTACTTTTCCTTCAACTATCGAAGTTAAGGGTCACTCCGAAGGAAAATCTTAGATTAATGCACTTGTGGTGACTTCCTCCTTGTTTTGGAAGACTGCCAGGCAGGTCGGCTGCCCAAGAAAGTTTCCTTTGACTCCCAAAGTTGTGGTTCTTTCCTGTACCTAATCAATTTATACACATGTCGTGACCTCTTCCTATCGTTCACGTAATACAATAAACCACCAGGTGTGCGCCCAACTAGAATCCACATGTTCCCAGAGTGGCAGTTGGAGTCAACCTCCATTTAACTCAATAAGTCTCTCCTTGTTTACTTAATATCGATACCTTTTAGCACAAAGGTGCTATGTCCATCCATTTTCCACATTTAAAATTTTTTTTTCAACTTCAGAAAAACTCAAATTCAAAAAACTGTTATTTACCTTCTTGACGATTATAGCTTGAAAATTTCTTGAAGAAATTAAAAAGTTTAGAGTAATAAGCCATTATTGTAGGAATTGTGTACCGGTGATAACTTCTTTTGCGTTTTTCTCAAAACTTCGTTTTTGGACATAGCGCCTTTGTGCTTTAAGGTATCGATATACTCTGACCTTCAAAACTATCACTTATCGGATTCGGGCCTGGTAGGATCATCTTAACTACCACAACCTCATCTTGTTGAATAGGTTTCATGCCATCCACCTCTCACCCTCACCTCTGTCGTTTTAAAGGTTTCGGGCTGTTTGACGTCCTTGGGAAAGCCGTTGGTATTGAATCAACAAATCCTCTTACATGTTACATCCTTTTTCTCAGCCAGAGTAAATTTTAAGTTATAAGTCAGTCCAATTCAGTTAATTTTATCCAGAGTCATTTATTTAAAAGTACTTAACACAGAGTATCAACATTATTATTATTATTAATAAAGTAACTTTATTATTATTATAAAGTAACACCTTTCTACTCAACAAAAACTTCAATCAGTTAGAAATTCGGTGTTTTTATTGAGTAGAAAGGTGTTACTTCATGCTCACTACCATATCTACGAATATTGCGTATTTTATGTACGAAAAACGAAGGTTTTCTTCGAAAAAATCCACTTTCTAGCCGTCAGAATCATTCGGAAGTATCACTATTGGATTCAGCGTAAAAAATTACATAGAAAATGATACCAAACTCGCCAAGCCGTCTTGAGATCGAGGGAGACCATAAACCGCTTGAAACACTGGATTTGCATGTAAAACACACGTTTTTTGACATTCAAACTTCATTTACTCTTTCAATTTGAATGTTAAAAAGAAAAATTGATAGACCGTTGGAAAGCTGACAATTTGAGCATGTTTTCTCCGAAGAGCGCCCATCGAAATGGGCAGGGATTTAGAGGGAAAACTTTGGTCGAAGAAAGTCAAGTTTAGAAAAATGTGTAAAGTTGGCTTTTTGACTTGATTTTTTGGAACTACTTTATTGCTGAAAGATTTTGATTTTGCACTAGGTAGCTTAGGAATTTAACGCTCTTTCTAACGGTGTAGTCAGAATCGAATTTTCAGGAGAAATAAGGGAGTTATGACCATATCAGTGCTGTAAGGTCGAAAACGCGAAGAAAAAAAATTGCAAGGGGCCTTTTTTTTGTTGGAAATACCTTGTAGAATCGAACCCTGAAGTTATGCTCATCCAAAGTGTAGACACCCTGTATAGACTATTTTAGAGCATTGAGTGCAAAATGTGCTCATTACCCTCTTCAATGAGGGATCCCGATCTCTGATACATATTTTCACCCATACGTTGCCCAGGAAACTGATAATTTATCTTTTTGTCTACCGGAACCGTTTACTGCCAAAGCTCTACCGATCATGACCAAAATTGGTATATATTGACCATGAAGGTGAGTAGATAAAATAATGAATGCATGCATTTATCTGTCTTTATAATCAAAAACCTGGAAAGGATAGAATCGATGTGTCAATGTTCAGTCGGTACCACAAATATTAATTAAAAAAAAAAAGATCACCACAGAACCTACTTACCTTGTAACCATCGTCGCTGGGTGCAGAGGACGTCCCTTCTGAGCTGGACTTCTTGGAGATGGCGGGAGAGGTGGACTTATCGGACACCCGACTCCTCACCTTGAATCTGTTGACGCTGGCGCTCGTCTCCTGATCCTGGCGCTTGGCCGACGATCCTGACGGCCTCCGGAGTCTCCGTCGAGTAGCTGGAAAACAATGATGACTCGTTAGTGGTTTGAAGGTGCGGCAGAGGTGCCAGTTATTGGCCACGAAAGTCTCTCAGATTGTTCCAAATCGATAGTAAAAGTGTGAAACATCGTAAGTCGAGTTATGTTTGAATCAAAAATCCTAAGCTATAAATATCGAAGTAAATACGAAATTTGTGCACAGAAGTCTTGCAAATAGAAGTCACGTTCCACCAGCTTGCTTTTAATAGAAATCTTCATCCATAAGAGATACAGCAAGGGGCAGCCCCAGAAACTAGTTTTTATTTTTTATTTTCGGACTTAACCGATTTACCTTAAAGGATTGATTGTTTGTCCCTCAACTAATTCAATATCAATACACATAGACCCTTATTCACAAAATTCACCAAAGTGACACTTGAAGTCGCACTTCCGAAAGTTATACTTTAGGCCAAAGTGAAACTTGAGGAGAAATTGCTATTCACAGTCGTTTTTAGTGTAGCTGCTCTTAGTTCAGCTTTAGGTTCAACTGATAAGGAAATTGAAGGAAAACTGATAAGTTTTCTATGTAAATCCGAACGGAAAAACTTCGTAAAACGGCCTTCGAATCAAGCAAAATAGACGTACTTCTCGTCAAAAGCTGCACTGAGGGCCAGTAAAGTGTGGTAGGAGCAAAACTTACCCGGAGAGTGTAACTTGACGAAAGTTCAGCTTCGGTAAAGAGCGGCTAGAGACACTTCTTCCAAAGTTTGGTTCGTGAATAGCGTTTTCTCTAAAGTACAGCTCTAAGTAGAGCGTTCAAGCTTCACTTAGTAAGACGAAGAAAGCTCTAGTGCACGACATTCAATACTTACCTAATTCAATATTTTTAGGAAAAATCGTAAGTTAATCATCACGAATAGCAAGTTAGTCAAAGTTATTGTAAGATTCCTAGATATTTTTACTTTTGACATTTTCATGTCTTTCATATGGCACATAAAAAAAAATCGTCACGAAATTTGATGCAACGAAATTTGTTCAACAAATTTTGTTGCAACGAAATTTGATGCGACGAAATTTGTCCCAAGTCGCCACAATGATGATTATGACCATCAGAAGTGAAGTTGTTAGTTAGGTAGGTACTTTACAGTTTGATATTACCAGATCAGCTGAGTCGAAAATTGAGCTCTCAGATCAGCTGAGCCAAAAATCGAGCTCCCAGATCAGCTGAGTCGAAAATCGAGCTCCCAGATCAGCTGAGTCGAAAATCGAGCTCCCAGATCAGCTGAGTCGAAAATCGAGCTCCCAGATCAGCTGAGTCGAAAATCGAGCTCCCAGATCAGCTGAGTCGAAAATCGAGCTCCCAGTTCAGCATGAAAATGTTTCAATGTGTTGCAGACTCGTATGCAAGCGTTTTCACTTAAATCTAGATTTTTAATTCCTTATTTTTTACCGTGCAATCTTTTCTTCACTTATCCAAAAACTAACCAGAAAAAAACTTGAGTCATCACCTGAAACCAAATTGAGGCCAAGAATACGAGTGTCACATAAAAAACAAAACGCTAAAAATTATTACACAATGGTTTATTATGTTTCTGTCCAGATCAATCACCTGCAAAGAAATCTTCGCCATTGCTACTACCTGCTAACAAATAAAAGCTTCACGCTCAATTCGAGTGGTGGGTGCCTTCATTAAGAAATAACGTGATTACTGGTTGCTAAGGACGTAAAACTCAAAGAAACGAACAATCGCATTTTGGTCAGCTAAAATTAGAACAGAGATTAGTCCTATCTTGCGATTCACACTCGTGTTTCTGATTTATCGTAAGACCAACACTCTTAGGGAGCAACCGGTTGGTTCTACAGAGCTCCGCGTGGTCTCATTCGAATCTAAAAATGCAATTCTACGTAAGCCAATACATTTTGAGGGGGGGGGGGATAAAAAATTGTTTTTCTTGGTCGATTCCAAAGGTTCATTAACGAACTCGTTTTTTCGTTTGTTAGTATGAACAATTTCGGAGTTTTTATTTCATCCAGCAACTCCGTTTAGGTACGCTACTCTCTAGCTTTTCATTTCACTCCAGCATGACTTAATTTGAAATCTGTTTCTCCTCGAATTCCATAATTCCTCTCAGTTTCCTCTATTTCTGGAGCCTTATAGGAGGGGTCAACTTCCTGTAGCCCTACCAGTCACAGAGCTATAGTCCAGGAGCCCAGGGCCAAAAACGTGACTGATTTCATTACTTGTGTCACATATAAAAAACGAAAATATCCAACCCGCTGTTTAAAATAAAATAAATAAATGTTTGTCTGCCATGTCAAAACCAATGGAATAGAAAATGACGGCCTTGTTAAGTTCAACCAATTTGAAGAAATCTGACTGATTTCAATACCCATGAGACTTGGTTCTTTTGAAACGGGATTGAATTTAGAGAGGTTTGGAGGTTGTCTGCCGTCATGTAACCTATGGGAACTTACAGGCAGACGTCTGCCGCTAAGTTCCCATAGGTTACATGGTGGCAGACAACCTGCAAAGCACTTAACAGGCACTCCCGTTTGAGAATATTAAAGTCTCATGAGTATTGAAATCAGTCAGATTTCTTCAAATTGGTTGTACTTAACAAGGCCGCCATTTTCTATTCCATTGGTTTTGACATGGCAGACAAACATTTATTTGCTCAGGGGGTTGGATATTTTGGTTTTATATATGAAGGGTCCAGGGGAAGAACGCTCATAGTCACATAACCCAAAATTTTGGGAAAACGAAAGTTAAAGTTCAAGTTTGTGTGGGAAGGGAAATTTTCACTGAATGAATATTTGTAAAAATGTCTATCTGTTGAAAAACGTTTATTAAATCAATGTATCTGAAAAAATATTAAAAAATTAAATCAGAAATTATTAAAAAAAATTATTTTCTAAATCACATATGGACTCTGATCCTTATTCCCCGGAAGTGAAATAGTCGCATGGGGGTTCATCCATGAATTCGCCTTCGCTTTCTTCAGGATCTTCTGTTGATTCATTGGGACCGTTAGCTGATGCCAAATTTTCGTAGAACACCCTTGATTCAGGCTTTTCCAAAAATTTTGTCAAGTGTAGTATGTCTCGAAGCTTTGCAGGTTTTAGAGGGAGTCCACATTTGGAGGACGTTAATGGTGCAACTTGTGCTTGTGGGGGAGCCAAATTCTTCTTTTTCCCTTTTTTTGGACTGTCACTTTTACGCCATTGTACGCACCTGTATACACCAATTTGTAAAATATAAAGTCTGGTTGGTCTTGGGTTATTTTTAGCATTCTTATTGGTCGTGTTGGGAAGGGGCATTTTTTGGTAGGATAAATTGACGAAAGATGGGCCGTCCAGTTCTGAAAACACACCTGTTCACCACAGTTTATAACCTCAAAAGGTGATGGTTTTACTCGGCTGCTCCTCAAAACATCGCGCCAGTCATCAGGAACTTCAGTACGAGCCTGCTGATTCACATTACTCATGTCCATGTCACATTAGAGGTATGAATGCCCTCTTATAGGGAAAACAACCTTTACTTTCTCAAATCGTCGAGTTTTGGTGACCAAATAGTGCAGATACCTAAAAACTGTAAAATTTTTATTTTGGCCGGCACACGAATCGCAATATATTACCAACTCTTGCACATCTGCAGACAAAAAGGTATTGAAAAAGTGGTTGAGCATAGAGCAAACCTCGTCTGCTCCTTTTTTGGTGACAGACTCATCGTATGTATAAAAAAACGACCTTCCATCACTGAGAACGTGAATGTCAAAACTAATAAAACTTAATTGACATCTATAATAGACGCGTATAATACACGCGTGTATTCCCTGATAACAGGCCTTTAAAATGGACTCTGATCGTTCTTCCCCAGGCGCGCGTGGACTGTGATCTTTTTCCCCCGGCACCACCCTTCTTTGACCCGTTTGTTCCATGGACCATGAGCTTTCTTGCTTTTAACCGACATGCCATTCGATAGTACTCTTGAAATGCTACTAGATGGCATCATCACCTCCAAAAGTGGAAAAAATGGACTATGAGCGTTCTTCCCCTGGACCCTTCATATGTGAAACAAGTAATGAAATCAGTCGCGTTTTTGGCCCAGGGCTCCTGGACTACCAGCATAGGACATCGATGGTCTTCTGGTGTGGATAGCATTCATGTCAGGCTTGTGTTGTTTGATGATGGTTCCTTGATTGGTTCCAAAATTTCAGTAGCTTCATTGCAATTTCACAAACTCTACATATAATTGGATGGGTGGTGTTTCCCACAGTTTACACATTTTGAGGACGTGTCTGATAGTACTTCAAACTTTCTGAAAAAGTCGATATTCCCGGCCGTTTTTGAGTTCACCTTTATTTATTTTCTAAATCACATTGTCGAAGTAAAATATTCTGCCTCCTTCCAGGACTCTTCACTTTCCTATCTGATCCAGACATTCATTGACTGGCCTAATCGATCTGACATTGCTGCGTTTTTTTTTTCAAAGGTACAAAAATGAGAGTATATTTTTTAGAAAGCCAACCAATCAAGTGAAGTGGTCACATTGACGCCCCTCAAGGGGAGGTAAAAAAAACCTCTCCAAACAATATAATAGTTTAGCCAGCCTGAATGAGAATTTCACTTCCTTTCTTATCTGGGATAATGGCGTCTGGCTTCCTGGCTTGTGGGGCCCCGCCTGAGGGGTGCCTCTTGGGGCTCAAACTGATCTCCTCGTATCCACTTTCATTCTTTACGACCGTGAAGGAGGATGATCCTTCCTGGACGTCACGTCTCGACACGGTCCAAGCCCATAAGTGCAAGCTGCGGATTTTGCGGTCGTCACTTTCCTGGATTTTCTGCTTCCGCTCGGTCGCAGGAGAATCAGCCTCAATCAAGGCCTCTTTTGGCGCATGAATTGTAGGTAATTTTGGTCAGCAATGAAACTTCACAATACTGCATGTCCTGAACATGAATGCGCCAAATATACCTCTCGGAAGTAACTCACGACAGTCTTGCGAGGGTTGCAGGATACATGAGGTGCAGTGAGAGTAATGTTCTTGAGAATGCTTTATCAAGATGTGCTGGGGCTTCTACTGGCTCAATCGCGATGGAATCCAACCGTTACAGAATACAATCCCTATAAATACCATCAGAATTTAACCACAGTCTCGCCGTACTGCTTTGTATAGACGAGAAGACAAATAGTCTAAACGGACCTAAGCTTAAGGAAAATGAACGTCACAAACGAAATACTTGGAAACAGGAAGGTTTCCAAGGGACTACACGGTCAAGAAGCAGAAATCCAAATACATACCATCTGAAACTATTAACGAAACTATTTGCTATGTACGCCTCAAGCCAAGGTAAGCCACGTTTATTAAAATTCGTTCCCTGGGGTTTTAGTAGTGAAATCATTCTACCAGTTTTAGCGAGGATATGAGGCTCAAAGAATTTTACGTCTGCCCA
>CM019171.2:6466086-6617495 GCA_009739505.2 Apolygus lucorum
ACGTACCAAATTCCATCAAAATCGGTCCATAGGAACATCAAACTTTGAGGGGGTTTAAATTTTTTCTTGCTCGATTCCAATGGTTTATTATTGAAAATAATAAAAGAGTGAAAATAATTTAATCAGTAAGAATACCTATTTATAATTTTGATTACTGATTTTGATGAAATTTGGTATTTGGGCTCTATTTGGGGTCTAGTTGTGCCCCGAAGCTTTTGGTAGATGTCAGTCATTTCTAAGGGTAGAAAATTGAGGGTTGACATTTTCAAAAGTGGCCTAGCTCGAAAACTCTCGAAATTAAGGTATTGTTTTTTCACCAATTTTAAATAGTATTGAATTTTTAGAATTTTTAGAGACCAAGCGGAGCCCTGTAGGAGAAACCGTTCGCTCCCTACGAGAATTCTAGATTTGGACTTACGATAAAAACACGAGTTTGAATCGCAAAAGAGGCCTAATCTCCGTTCAAATTTTAGCTAACAGAAATGGGATCGCTGTAGGTACGTGGTAGGTAGGTGGTGACAGTGGCAAAGCCGTGTTCTTTGCAGACGAGTGATCTATAAAGAAAAATAATAAACCTTTGTGCAATAATGTGCTGCGTTTTCCTTTAGTGGCTTATTTCAGTCAAATTTCACACCCGCTCACCATTCAGAGTTCAGACAAAACACAGCCAACGCCTTACTGGAAGGATAGAAGTCAACGTTTTCAGAGGAGTCAAGAATGGAGCGGAAAGGATCGGGAATTCGCACGTTTTGTCTCACCGTCAGCCCGAAGGAGTAATTATGTTGCGCAAACCCTTTCCTTGACAAGGTTTACGAGGGGGTGCCCCTTTCTTGTAAAAAGATTTTTCTGACCGAGCCAGAGAAGCCTTAAAAAAATGAGACGAGGTCTCCCCCACTTCAGATCGGGACTTTGTAAAAGGACTTGACGGTGAGAGAGACTTGTAGTAAAGTCGGGTATCTCCTTCCATAAAAGACGAAAAAAAACGGTCGAAAGGCGAATGGAGGGGATGAAGTTCTGATGTTACGGTGTGACAGGAGTGGGAGGAGTGAGGGGAACAGGTTTGATTCGGTGAAAAGTGAACGTGGGCAAGGAAGTCGGCCAGCAAGGACAACTCTCTTGAGGCACCTACGACTGCGACGTCTCGCTTTCAGGCTCGCTGCTACGCCAGCAGCCGCTGCAACCTGCCTCGCGTCAGTCGTCTCGACTTCTAGCCGGCCACATCGTCATACCCACTTCTCCTTCCTTAACCCCAATTGGACCATGGTGTCACTAGTGTCACCGAGAACATCTCAGGAACTCCACAGCTGTCCCGAGGGGTCACTGGAGTAACCAAAATTAGATTGCAATTTTAAATTTAATGTACAGCAGAATTTTTCGTAGGCTATTAGGAGTCTCAAAATACAGTTATGACAAAAATTACCAAAGAAATCGATGAACAAATTTTCAAAATTTTTGTCATAACATCATTTTGCTCCTGAGTCTACCAAGGTAGCGGAAGCTTTGTTTTCACTTTTCAAGGTTGAAAGAAAAAAGTTCTCCAAAATCCAAATTTCCACTCGATTTTCAAGTTTCAGACCTTCCTAGCCGGCCATATCGTCATACTTGAGTCCCACTTCACCTTCCTTAACCCCAATTGGACCAAGGTGTCACTAGTGTCACCTAGAACATCTCAGGAACTCCACAGCTGTCCCGAGGGGTCACTGGAGTAACCAAAATTAGATTGCAATTTTAAATTTAATGTACAGCAGAATTTTTCAATAGGCTATGAGGAGTCTCAAAATAAAGTTATGACAAAAATTTCCAAAGAAATCGATGAACAAATTTTCAAAATTTTTGTCATAACATCATTTTGCTTCCGAGTCTACCAAGGTAGCGGAAGCTTTGTTTTCACTTTTCAAGGTTGAAAGAAAAAAGTTCTCCAAAATCCAAATTTCCACTCGATTTTTACGTTTCAGACCCTCCTGAACAAATTTGGTCCGGGTCTGTCTGTCATGAATTCCTTGCCATTGCCATAACTTCCACATTTTTCATCTGATTTCGAAGAAATTTTCAGAGATTGTGCGGGTTGGCGTGTGGATAGTTCCCTATGAAAATCATCATTCCCGGAGTGATAGTAGCCGCTGCGCATGCGCAAACGTGAAATCCTTACCACAGCCGTAACTTCTACATTTCTCATCCCATTTCGATGAAATTGTCTGGAATGAATGCGTGTAGATGGTCCCCTATGAAAATCGTGGCCCCCAAATTGAATGTATTTTGAGCGCATGGGCAAACGTTAATTCCTTGAAATAGCCATAACTTCTACAATTTCCAACAATGTAGGGTCTCCTAAGAGGGTAGTGCAAGGACATTAGGAGATTGATGTTATGTGATCAACTACTGTGCATCGGATCTTCTATTAAATCGGGTTATGAATACGAGGAAGCTATGTGCCACAACCACTTGGCAAACGTTTTTGACTTCTAATAACTTACAAAAAATGGTTTAAAAATTCAGTTCTGTTCAGTAATTTTTTAATTGCCATTTAAATCTTGTTAATCTGGTGACACCTTGCGACAGCTGTGGAATTCCTAAGATGTTTTCGGTGACACTAGTGACACTATGGTCCAATGGGGCGTACGTATGGGTCGGAAAACTATTTATTGTTATTTTTAATCTAAACTTGACCTCATTATGAGAATTTTGACACCAACCTCGATCTTCTAGCGAGAGAAGACATTTTTTTATGATTTTTCAAAGTTTCGAATGTTTATGACGTCAAAGTGGGCTGGGGGGTTCCGCCCAGGCGGGAGGGGCGCGTGACGTCATAAACATTCGAAAATTTGAAAAATCATAGAAAAATGTCTTTTTATCCAAAATGAGAATAACTGGTGTCAAAATTCTCAGAATTAGGTCTACTTTCGATTAAAAATTAAAAAAAAAAAATCAGGCGCAGAAAAACTTGGAAGATGAGCCATGGATACTAATTGACGCCCATGGCAAGACATGAAATATCCATCCACCCACATTATCTCACCACCATTCAGAAATTTAAACCATTCCTTGGCAACCAGTAACCAATTCCTACATGGATGAATTCTTCATTTCTTCGAATGGAGTGTGAACCGTTTATTTCATCTAAATAAACTCGATTATGAAGCAATAATTTATCTCGATTATAACTAATAATTGGCTGAGTTTTCATTATTTCATTATTGTTTACTCCTCCAAGACTGGCCAAGCTGTTTGCCTGACGAATATTCTCACCTGACGCCCCTGACGTACTCTACATTTACATTAAATGTAATTTTGTGGTCAAGCGTTAAGACTCATCTCGCAGAGATCAAATAGACGAGACAATAAATGTGGGGTATCTTACGATCCCTGCAGACTTCATCTCACCGTGATTCGTCCCCAAACTGGCCTTCGGCATAATTTCCTAACGGCTGAATCGGATATTTTAAAACCAAGGTTGTGTACCTACGTCTGGCTTTATCAGAAAGTGGTGAATCACCTAGGCTGTTTTCAATAGAAATTCTTAGTAAGTTTTGTTTGTGATTTGTGCGACAAATAGGGTAACTGGCTTTCCTGAGTCAACTTCTCGTAGTGAGGTTCTTTATTAATTTATTTACGGCGCAGTCTGCCAAATCGTTTCCTTTCAAAGTAACATGTCCAGGAATCAACAGGACCTTTTATTTGCATGACAAATAGAAACCAGTCATAATATTATGGTAGGAACTTCTACAAAAGATGAACGTTAAGCGTAGAACCTCACTCCGCACTCATAACGTCGCATCACCTGAACCATAAAGACGAGAAAAAGTTGAGTTTTATCGCCCTTTTAAAACCGGCTCTCTGAATGAGACCCTCCACTCGTTGGAATGGTTGAGAGAGACAAAGAATCTTCTTACGATCATACCTACTCCATGGAGAGACTCCAGCAAGTTTTAAGTCGATTTAACGCTACATTGAAGATCCTCATGGAAGAAGAAGAAGAAGAAGAGGAAATACGTTTATTATTACAGATATTCTATCATCCAGTTCTTGAGAGTCGGTAGGGTTGATTAATATTAGTCAATTTTCGCCAACGTTTCCGTATTTATACACCATCATCAGGGCTTAATATTGTTGTGAGGTTTTTTCCAAAAACTTCGAAAACATTGAAGTAAGTTATACTAGTAGTATATAATAGTATATACATAGTATATAAAAATATTATATAGTAGTATATACTTACTTAAGTAGTTATACTGTTACAATTGTCAAGAAACAAAGCAAGAGCATGTTTAGTTCACAGTTACTCAAAAAATCAGTGCAAAAAATCAGATTTTTTGAGCAACTGTGAACTAAACATGCTTTTGCTTTGTTTCTTGACAATTGTACGAGTAACAGTATAACTTGTAAATTCAGTATACTTCTTTACTTACTTCAATGTTTTCGAAGTTTTTGGAAAAAACCTCACAACAATATTAAGCCCTGATGATGGTGTATAAAGACACGGAAACGTTGGCGAAAATTGACTAATATTAATCAACCCTAGGTACCGACTCTCAAGAACTGGATGATAGAATATCTTCGATTCAGCGGTAAAGAACCACAAACCCTACTTTTATTTTTATACATAATTAATTATAAAGTAAATATCATTTCCCAAATAAATATAAACACAGTCAACCGTCTGCCGAAGGTTCGGATTTTCTTTCCCGTCTCAATAATACTACTTCTGAGTATAATTAATCAGATCAAATTATATACGCATCCCATGCTCTCGATGGGTCTAATGAAGCTGGCGCACTTGACTCTCGGATGCAGTTCCCTGCACAGCGTTTCTGACTGACTGGCTCTCATCATAAATCCTGCATACTTCTCTTCCAGGTGTGTTGCGAGTGCAACATCAAAAGTACCCATCGGGTTTGGGAGACCATATCTGGTTATCAGGGAATCATAGTGGTCAACCCAAAAAATCCTCTCTCTTCCTATCTCCAACGCAACTGTTATAGGAGGCGTGAACTCTGCATGAGGCTTCAGCAAGTTTCAAGCCGGATCATATGCTATTTTGAAGATCCTCATGGGCCGATGAAAATTGTGTCACATTCAATACGATTGAATTCCTGCACATCACAGTTATAACGAGTTATTTATGCAATGCCTCCAATTTTTGGCAAACCTGGAAGGTTAGCAAGTGGTTGGTAAGTAACCAATTCTAGAATTTCAAGTTCAGCAGTAACAAAGAGCCAACTCCAAAATTGGAGTTAACACTCGTTTCGAACTCGAATGTACTCGCCCGATCAATTCCAGAACCGGAGTTGGCTCGTTGTTGCAGCAGGGTCTTCAATTATCGATTAAATTATCGCAATAATCATATTTTATAACCGAAAACGGAATTTGTCAGTTTAGGTATATATTTACCTAGCGGTCCATCGTTATGTATCAGGTTATTTTCCATACCTTTATCAACTGAATTTCCATTAAAATGCTAGTATACTCACTAATCCTTACGAGTAGATGCCATTAAATATTAAGGAGATTATCACGGAACTCACCTGTAACAAAAAAATGAAACAATATTTATGATATATTGCAGAATAAATCTAGCTAACTCTATTAACTAAGTGATAATTACACATTGTTCCCGAAACAAGCATAAAGAAGCTTCATTTTTGTACTAAACTAAAATTGTACTCAACAATTTTCTTCAATTGTAATAGTTCGATTTCGATGAGATTCAGAGAGTGTAGATAGATAGTGGACTCAGCTCATTGACCTGAAGAACTTAAAACCATAAATTATGATCTATAATTACAAAAAAACCTCCAACATATAAAATTGTCCATAATCAAGGTAGGTGTCAAAAAGTGATTAAAGCGGGTACTTTTCTTTTTGGATTAATTAATAAAAAATTATATGTATTTTGACAAATCTGTGGAATATTTGAGCAGAAGGTACCTCAGAGGCCCTATAACAGTTTGTCAGCTCAAGAATGATCTTTCCAAGGGCCACAATAGCGCTATTTGCTTCAGCAGAATGTGTACATAAACCCGATTTTGTTGGAGTAGAAGAAGGAAACTTGGAAAAATCCTTGGTGGGTTGTTGGGAGCGGTTATTTCTCATAAAGTACAGAACCAAGGAATAAGAGAAGGTTCACTTCATAGATGTGATGCCTTAAACCCTTATAACCTAAAAGGTGAGAAATGAGGGTAGACGGTACCCTGAACGCCCTACTAGTCTTACAGAATCAATAGTTGGAATATCAAGATAGCCAATCCTGCTAGCTCTGTCCAAGTGTTCGAAAAACTCCTCCAAAAGAGACTGCTCTGTATCATAGAAGAACGAAACCTAATTCCTGACCATCAGTTTGGGTTTAGGAAGAACCATTCTACTTTAGACTAAGTCCATAAAATTACAAGTATTATTGAGATAGCGCTAGAAGAGAAGAAGGTCTGCTCTGCCATCTTCCTTGATGTGACTCAACCTTTGATGAAGTTTGACATGAAGGACTGATTCACAAGCTTCCTAAAATGCTGCCAGAATCCTATGCTACACTTTTGCAGCCCTAAATATCCAGCAGATAGTTGATATTTGATTTAAGCTGGGGTGCCACAAGGCAGCGTGCTGGGCCCAATACTGTACCTGCTTTACACTTCTTACTTACCACAAACTGAAGATAACCCTCGCTACGTTTGCGGATGATACTGCAATTATAGCGACTGGGGAAACAAGCAGTGAATCAGTTACCGAGCTAAATTTCTGTATTCATGATTGTACAGTGATATGAAGAGTTAGAATGAATGAGACTAAGTCAGTGCATGTTGATTCCACGAATAAAAAGATCAACTATGTGCCAGCATTTCTCGATAACAAGGTGATACCGAATGCCAATGAAGCAAAATATCATGGAATGACGCTGGAAGCCTAACTAAGGTGGAAGTCCCACGTCAAGAAGAATAATGTACTTCCAGAATAATGTGCTGCGATGCTGCGTTGATGCATACAGATACTTTAGAAATTATAGACTTCACTACGAGCTGAAAATTGAATCTGTCAATGAGGTCATTCGCAGCCAAGCCATGAATCACCTTATGAGGCTCCTAGATCATGTAAATGAGGATGTCATCCAGCTTCTCAACACAGATGATCTGCTTAGAAGACTTGAGAGAACCAAGCCACACACGATCCCATTCACTTAGTGTGACCATCATGAAGGGGAAATTTCAGGACAATAAGAACTAAGTGAAGTATTTTGTCAAAAGACGGTCAAAGACTTTGTCAAAAGACTTTTTCTCAAATTAGAGATTTTGTCAAAAGACGGTCAGACTTTGTCAAAAGACTTGAAACTCAACTTTGTCCTAAGCTAGCGCTCCGCCTGAAAAGGCTAGTTGCACACGCTTAGCTGAAGAGATCCGAAAGATCGAAACGAAGTACCAAACATAACTATCCATTGAAAATGGGAATTTGAAACTTTGCGACTCAACCCAAAAGCATCTTGATGCAGAAGGGGCAGTCAATCATTTGTTTCAGTGATGATGGGATTTTGGTAAACCGTTTTCGTCATATCTCGGTGACTCATCAGCAACGCGAAGAAGCGTTGGAACGATTTGGATTTAAAGCGAAATTGCTTTATTCGACATTTGTCAAAAGACGGTCAAAGACTTTGTCAAAAGACTTCTCAAATTCGAGATTTTGTCAAAAGATTGGTCCGACTTTGTCAAGACATTGTCAGTTTAGCTAAGAAGCTATTTCCGAAGAGTTTAAAACTTTGTCAAAAGACGGTCAAAGACTTCGTCAAAAGACTTTTTCTCAAATTAGAGATTTTGTCAAAAGATGGTCAGACTTTGTCAAAAGACTTGAAACTCAACTTTGTCCTAAGCTAGCGCTCAGCCTGAAAAGGCTAGTTGCACACGCTTAGCTGAAGAGATCCGAAAGATCGAAACGAAGTACCAAACTTAACTATCCATTGAAAATGGGAATTTGAAACTTTGCGACTCAACCCAACTCTTGGTGCAATAAACTCAACTTGGTGCAATAAAACAAGTCACACAAAAAATATAGACAATGGCCATCAGTTTTTGTTTAAATGTGGATAAACTGATCCATGTAAAAATCGGAATTCCAAAAAGATACCTCAGGATATTAAGGAATGAATGAATGTTTTTTTATTTGCCATTCCTCACAAAGTGTATCGACAATAGTCAATAAAATATAAATATAAAACAAAACATAACAAAGTAATAGGGGTAAACAAAACAATGGGATATTAGACAGGGCACACGGGTAAAAAAAAGAACGAGAGATCAGATCCTCCAGAAGACCAAGGCAGCTGAGCCCAGCCGGGCCCGGACCCACCCACCATGGCGGCTCCCGGACCGTGTACCCATACCGGGCAACGGTCTAAGGGTTAAAGTGTGATGAGGAAAGTAAAAAGGAAGTTCAACACCCCTTCTTATCTATGATATAATGAAATACTGCAATGATGGGAAATGAATGAGTTCGGAAAAAAAACTCTCGGCGTTCTGGTTGCTCAAGTCTCCTCGGCTACCCCTCTTATGAGCCAATGTACGAGTAGATATGGAAGCCGAGGCACGAGCCCAACCGAGTTTTTTGGCGCTGGCGAATCGGTAATTACAAACGGCGTTCCAAGGCTTCACGGCAGGCTATGTGAATAGGGTTAAGACCTGACAAACAATGGGTCAGCCTTATGGGAAGGGAGCCTTATCGGACTGCCTGAAACGAAACGACTCCCTCCAGCCCGACAACTATTGTCTCCGCGATTGGCAAAGCATTTCCATTAGCTTTATCGAGCCCTGTTCCCTGCTTATTGCGACACGAGCATAAACGTACCCTTGGTTTATAATATTTGTCCTTTTACAGACAGGACACAATCCAAATTTAAATGGGCAATATACCATACAAGTATACTAACCTGAATTTATTTATAGGAGCCTCAGAGTTACAATACTACATTGAAGGACCTCATACCTAATTTTTAATAAATCTTTTGACACAAATTAAATTTGGTGTTTTTGCCACGAGCCATTAATGTTTCGTAGTCCTCAGAGGTAGGTCGAATTGCCTTTACAATAATAATATTGAATCAAGCGATTGATATTCGCCCAAAATCAGCGATTTCTTGCAAAAGTTTGCTGGGTGAACGATGATCTCAAGGAGAAGTTAGAGCGTAGCGTAGCGAATGGAGGATCTGAATACAAGAAAGCCAGCTAAATAGCATGACAGATAAATCTCAACTTGTACTCAACGGCCCAGCTGACACCAAGAATAGAAAAAAGTTGGAGGGATGTAGCTTAATAGAGGAGAGGGGTGAAGCTAATCTCCAGGTGGATTATCTGGAGATTAGTGGAGACCCAAAATAACAGTTTTCTTACCCCTTAGGGGAGAAAACTTTTGTCATTTTAGCCAGTGACAGCAACATTGACCATTCTTCACAAAAAATATTATATCTACCAATAACCTACACCTACCATTCTATGAAGGGCACCAATCAGAAGGGCCATCCCAGATCTTACAATTTCAAAACGATATTGATTCTTAAGACAGACAAGGAATGCAACCGTACACCAATACTAGTGTCAAGTTTCAGTGTCAAAGCCTTACCACATCATTTGAAATAATTCCTCAAACGAGCATGACAAACGCATCACGATACAATAACACTTCAACCAGACCACTGTGCAGGCATTAGATGAATATCGATACCTTAATACAGAAAGGCTCTATGTCCACCCGTCTTCCATATTTTTCATTTCATTTTTTTTTATTAAAAAAAAAAACTCGAATACAACAAAACTATCATTGATGTTCTTGACGATTATAGCTCGAAAATGTCTAGAAGAAATGAAAGAGTTTAGTGTAATAAGCCATTATTATAGAAATTGTGCACTGGTGAAAACTTCTTATGAGTTTTTCTCAAAACTTCGTTGTTGGAAATAGCGCCTTTGTGCTTCAAGGTATCGATATTATTTCACTATACAGGGTGTCCCAGAACCGATCAAAATTACTTCAGGAATCGATTCTACAACTAATTTGCAACAGCTTTTCCCTCCTAGCACTTTCTTTTCACCCCGCTAAAAATGCCAATTTTTCCTCTTTGTTTTCCGAGCTCTTGACCAGTTCAGAAAAACTGTACGTACTATATAGTCTTTCTACTTCAAACTTGAAAATGAACTTAAATGTTTTTTTTTTTTCAAACATTTAGGTGATTTTTTCCTGCTTGAGCACGGTCTTCTTCAGAGGCCCCCAAAAGCATAGAATTAGAGGGAGAAATGGGGATTGATTGCGAAACGTATAGCAAAAATTGAGGTTTTCTCACACCATTCCAAAGTGAGAAAAGTTGCATTTTAAGCGGGATAAAAAGTGCTTTGAGGGAAAAGCTATTACAAATTAGTTGTAGAATCGATTCCTGAAGTATTGCTGATGGGTTTCGAGAACCCTTGTAAAAGCAGTTCACGAATAACCCTTGAAAGGTGAAAAACCCCTCAATTTTCGCTGAAATAACACGTTTTTTCACCTTCTAACACAGTGGTTCCCAAACTGGGGGGCGCGCCCCCCTGGGGGGGCGTGGAGAAAGTCCAGGGTGGGCGTGACACCCAAATGAAATAAATTAAAAAAAAATTACAAAAATAATTTCCTCAGATTTTTGAAATAAAGTTTTTCTAAGTTTTCTAAATTGTTTTTGTAATGTTTCAATTTCCACGTTTTTTACCAATTTCCACGCTTCCACATAAAGAATATTCACTTGACATAATGGTCAAGTGTTTGTAAAAAATTAAAGCCATTGTTTAAAATAAAACAGATGAAGACACACAAGAGTTCAATATCCTCAAAACCGTCCCCCTCCATAGCAGTTACTGTCAGACGCAACGGGTGTGTGTACCGATACCTCCGTTTGGCCTTGGCGTGAGTGCGAGTGTCCTTGAATTGAAAATGTATCTGTGTTACAATGTTAAATTTTGTATCAGTAATTATATTCGTTTTTCATGTAATACTTGTTTTAATTTTCACCATACGTACAATTATTGAATCTTTCCATTCCGCGTTACCGCATTCAACAGTGATCGAAAAATCTACCTACTCACCGTATCAAGTAGGCACATACTTGTGCAAGTAGGAGTTGGTATGTACGGCACCGTGGAAATAGGGTATTGCAAAATGGAAATCTGTGTAGGGGGGCGTGGGGGGTCTCCAAACAACCAGAGGGGGGCGTGGTACAAGAAAGTTTGGGAACCCCTGTTCTAACATTTCCTTCCTCAAATTTCAACGAATTTTGACGCTCTTTAGACCACTTTAGAGCCACAAAGTCGAAAACACGAGAAAAAATCGCAGTGAAAAAAGTCCCATTTTGAGCGGCGTGAAAAGAAAGTGCTAGAGGGAAAAGTTGTTGTAAATTAGTTGAGAATCGATTTCTGAAGTATCGTTGATTGGTTCTGAGACTCCCTGTTAAGACAATAGCGAATGAAAACTGTTAAACGAAGCAGATAATTAAACAAACCTTAATGCTCGTCAATAACAACACTTAAGTGGTTGGGAGTTAGATTCGATAAATTAACCTTTAGATATCAGTCACTACCTTCCGTTAGAATGAGTGATGAGATTTCTCGGCAACTCCAACATTCAGAAGGTATTGCCCGCAAGAAACAAGAAATTACTTCGCGCTGCAATAAAATTTTGATTAGTAAGTAACTACAACTATACCTTCCTTATGAAATCAACGGGTTTCTTTGAATTGTGATAAGAGAAATCCGAATTATAAATTCCGCTGTAAATATTATTATAATGTTGTAATGTCCACGTAGTAGACCTGCTACTCACTGGTAATGTGGTGTGCAAATTGTGAAGAGAAGGTATTCTAAAATTGTTATTTTACTCACCTTTACAAAAGTAATGTCCGTCATAGGTACTTCAAATTTCCTTTGGCTTTCATTTTGTGTCAATGGAAACTGTGAAATAATTTGAGGATTTACGTTATCAATGGTTATCTACGTTATTTACGGTATTTAGTATAATAATTCCATGATGGTTGGTCATTTTGTCTTTCTGCGAATCAAGTTGAATTGAAGGATTCTATCATCACTTCCATGTGTTCAACCAGTCTCATCAAACGGCACGAAGAATTACTCTTGCTATCCAGGTAGGACAAATTCGAATGACGTAGGACGTATTTCAACCTACCAAGTTATGTCTTTAGATATCTCTATTAACTTATCTTCGAGCCAAACTGAATTGCCGTCAAAGTTCTGTTCCCTTTCGTATTTTCTCCTGAGGTGAGGCCATCAACACCTCTCGAGTCGTTAAGGAATGGAAAACATTCACTTCCTTACACCATCGAAGGTGTTAATACAGGAATAAATTGACGGACAATGATAAGGGAGACGTTTATTGCCTCATTCAAAAAATCGCAGTCATGTTAATTTTTAACGCGCTGGTTATTCAACTTCTTCGATTGACCAAGGATACAGACATTTTAGCAGTGAGAGCCAAACACATAGAAAAATGTGGTATGAAATGAATGAAAAGGCAGTAATAACAGCAGAAAAGAAATTCTTGATGATTCATTTCGGACCAGAAAATCAGACCGTTCAAATAATGAAGAAATAACGGTGTTCTGAAATGTTTTCATTCGCTGTAATTTTACTCAGGTATCAACAACTTTCTCTAAACACGATATTAACTACTCTACGTTCTCTTCTTGTAAAGAAGCGTAGCATCTGGCAGACAAAAAACAAAAAAGGCCATCAGGAAGACGGAAAACACTCAAAAGGAGAAAAGGTCATGGATTACTTCAAAATTATAGGGCTTTTACAATAGAAAGAGGACAATTCTTGGTGTACCAGGTGGCATCACAGGAAGATCAAGTTTGTGAAGTAAGTTTCAAAAAGGCTAACACTGTTTTAATTTTCAACCAGAATATCTGAGCCAAAAACCTCTATACAGGGTGTAACGGTTAAGGTCGTACAAACGGCCAGGGTTCGATTCTACAACTAATTTGTGACTTTTTTTGTCTCCTGACTTTTTTTTCTTAACCCCCTTAAAATCGGACTTTTTTCCACTTTTAAGATTTTTTCGTATTTTCGACCTTACGCCATTAAAACAGCCATAGCTCCCTGGTTTTTCAGTCAAAATTCAAATGTAATTATACCGTTGGAAAGAGCGTTAAATTCTCTATCTCCCTAGTGTTAAATAAAACTTTTATAAGAAGACTAAGATGTTGAAAAATGAACCCAAATTGTAAAATCTCGAAAATATCGGAAATTTTTCGTTTTTTCAAACGTTTGTAACACTAACTGAAACTGCCGGTTAAGTTCTCACTGTAACCCTGAAAGTTGGCCCAAAATCTCAGCTTTACAACGGTATGGTCATAAAATTGTTTACAGTGGACTAATGGTGTAAAATCCTCGTTCCCGTGCCAAAAACCGTGGATCTTCCAGTAAAAATCGACGCTTTTCGCGAAAGACATTTTTGCCCTAAAATGAGTTAGGCAGCCATCCTTTCGTATTTTGTGGGATTGGTTTATGTTTGTTATTGATATCTTCCAGTTTTATGAACTGCTATTTTGTTTTAGACAGGTTATTATGAACAGGGTGGTTTGATTACTTGCGATGTGGGGAGGAGGATGGACATTAAAAACATACCTTTGAACTTATTGTCAACGGTACCTAGTAACGTTTAACTTGGCCGATCTAGTAATAAAAAAATTGGCATACCAAATAACAGAAATTAAGACACTTTTCGAAAAGTGAATTGGACAAGATATTAGTGACTGCTTTTTTCGATAAGTCTTGTGTCATAATTTGACTCAGTGAGACAAAATACGGAAAGATGGCTGCCTAACTCATTTTAGGGCAAAAATGTCTCTCGCGAAAAACTTCGATTTTTACTGGAAGATCCACGATTTTTGGCACGGGAACGAGGATTTTACACCAATAGTCCACTGTAAACAATTTTATGACCATACCGTTCGAAAGCTGAGATTTTAGGTCAACTTTTAGGGTTACAGTGAGAACTTAACTGGCAGTTTCAGTTAGTGTTACAAACGTTTGAAAAAACGAGAAATTTCCGATATTTTCGAGATTTTACTATTTGGGTTCATTTTTCAACATCTTAGTCTTCTTATAAAAGTTTTATTTAACACTGGGGAGATAGAGAATTTAACGCTCTTTCCAACGGTATAATTACATTTGAATTTTGACTGAAAAACAAGGGAGTTATGGCAGTTTTAATGGCGTAAGGTCGAAAATACGAAAAAATCTCAAAAGTGGAAAAAGTCCGATTTTAAGGGGGGTTAAGAAGAAAAAGTCACAAATTAGTTGTAGAATCGAACTTTGGCTGGTTGTACGACCTTAACCGTTACACCCTGTATAGTAGCTATTCTGAAATTTGAGGTTTCATTCAGGCGAAAGTTACGTCACCAATGCATAAAATCACCTACCAAATGTAGTTAATTACCCGTTGTTGAACACACAAGTATTCAGAGCTCTACATAATATGTAGAGCTTAAATCTTCACTTTTTACGCTTGAAGACTGGTAAAGAAAGGATAACAAAAAAAAAAAAAAAAGATTTGAGCAGCTGTTTAAAGCAGGTCGTTTATCTCTGTCGAGGCAGATCGGTGTTGAAGACGGTTGAGCAAAGTTGGATGATTTAATGAAACCTACACCCGAATTTGCAGGCAGCACGGCGCTTTTGGTGTTGAGACAATGACGCACTCACGTTTATGAATGGAAAGCCAGCTGATTACAATTTACAATGGCGGTACCTGAGCTTCACGGAAAATAAAACGTATTCAAACTCAAGGCTGAATCGGAGGACAATTGAAAATAATCATTAACCCAATGGAGGAGCAGGTTACAAAACGTCTGGGTCCAAGTATCGTCAGTAGGACGTGCTCACGAGATTGCACCTTCACTAAACCTTGGAGTATTCCTCTACCTACTTTACAACAATAGAGAGAGGCGTCTGTCTGTGATGAGTTGAAATAAAAGGGGGACTTGAGGAGCGACATCGATTTTATCGAGTGGCACCTCCATCACGTCTTGGAAACATTCTCCCGTAGAACGCCAAACTGCAGTAAATCCCTCGCAAGCCTGCTGATCATAGATCTATGATCATGACTTCCTAACACTCGTGCTTCAGATAACTTAACAAGAATAACAAGGAGATGTGGGACGAAGGTATGAAATCAAGTAACCAACTCTGATAATAAGAATGTATCCAAGGGTTCGACTGCAGATACCTGCCTAATATTAGCATTCTTACTATCTTGAAATGAGCTTGAGTAAAGAACCTTGGTAACCAATTTTCAGGATGACAATTTTATACAGGGTGTCCCATGTTAAGGACCAGAAAACCTCGGGAGTCGATTCTTCAACTAGTTTAAGTAACAAAATGTCTCCTAGCAATTTTGTTTTAACCCCTTGCTTTCCCAAGTTTTTCCAATTTTAAAATCGTTTTTGTTTGTTTGACCATAACTACTTTAATTTACCCTAAAAATGTAAAAATAAGGACACCTTTGCAAAGGGCGTCAAATTCCCCGTCTTTCTAGTGCCTACAAACAATTATTTTTGGGTTCCTAATCGGTGAAAAATCAACTCGTTAAGTAATTTTTGTCAAATTGGCGAAACTTCCTTTTTTTGGTTGTGGTGGTTTTCAAGTACCTGAACACCAAAAACTGCTTCCCAATGGTATAATCAAAAAATGTTTTACAATAACATTTAGGGGAAAAATTAGTGTTTGAACGCGGAAAAACGTGAATTTTTTAAAACGAGACGGGAGGACTCCGGAGTCAACACCTCCGCCTTCGTTGAAAAAACCCACGTTTTTCCGCGTTCAAACACAAATTTTTCCTTTAAATTCGATTGTAAAATATTTTTTGATTATACCACTGGAAGGCTGAATCTTTGCGCAGTTTTTGGTGATGAGGTACGTGAAAAACACGGGGAATGAAAATCCTAACAACAAGAAGAGAAATAGGAAATATTGCCAATTTGACAAAAACTACCCTACGACTTCATTTTTCACCCATCAGGACCCCGAAATATTTTTGTTGGCACTGGAAAGATGGAAAATTTGACTCCCTTTACAACGGTGCCCTCATTTTTAAAACTTTTCCGGTAAATTAAGGCTACTTTAGTAGATTTCAAACACACGGAAACGATTTAGTAGAGTCAAACACACAAAAACAATCTTAAAATAAGAAAAACTTGGAAAAACACGTGGTTAAAACAAAATTGCTATGAGACATTTTCTCACATAAATTAGTAGTAGAATCGACTCCCGATGATTTCCGGTCCTTAACATGGGACACCCTGTATAAGTATTAACACTTTCACTGCTGGCGTGGATTCATCCTCACTTTTGGGCCCTTACCAACTACTAGAGCGGATCCATCCGCGCTTTGCCCTATTATTTGAGCAGACTTTCAAAGGCTGTGGAAGGATGGTAGTAGTTGGTTCATACCTTGTTTCCGGCTTTAGTAGTGGCAATGCACCCAAAGGACAATATTTACATTTCAGTCGAGGAGTTAGTGGCTAAATAACAGGGCAGAGCGCGGATGGATCCGCTCTAGTAGTTGGCAAGGGCCCAAAAGCGCAGATGAATCCGCGCCAGTAGTGAAAGTGTTAATATTGCATGAAGTATTCCGACTATGTTGCAAATCGTGGCTTCAGGCCTGTTCCTAAGCGTAGGTAGAGTATGTCATATCAACTATCTCCATTCACGATGTTTGACCATATATCGTAGGTTACGTGGAAAAATGATCAAGTCTCAAAAACTAAATTTTACTACTTATTTTTTTCAAACCACCAGAAACTGCGTTGGCTGGAGAAAATAATAAGTCCGTTCTTTACTGATTTTCTGGGACTTGATAAACTTTTCCAGTATGAATTTGTCGGAGCAGTTAAAATATAACAGAAAATAAAAATCATGTGCAGAGTCGGTATAGCTCTTCCATATATGGTTACAGTAGTTGTATATACAGGGTGTAACGGTTAAGGTCGTACCACCGGCCAGGGTTCGATTCTACAACTAATTTGTGACTTTTTTTGTCTCTTGACTTTTTTTTCTTAACCCCCTTAAAATCGGACTTTTTCCACTTTTAAGATTTTTTTCGTATTTTCGACCTTACGCCATTAAAACAGCCATAACTCCCTTGTTTTTCAGTCAAACTTCAAATGTAATTATACCGTTGGGAAGAGCGTTAAATTCTCTATCTCCCTAGTGTTAAATAAAACTTCTTAAAGAAGACTAAGATGATGAAAAATGAGCCCGAATAGTAAAATCTCGAAAATCTCGGAAATTTTTCGTTTTTTCAAACGTTTGTAACACTAACTGAAACTGCCGATTAAGTTCTCACTGTAACCCTAAAAGTTGACCCAAAATCTCAGCTTTCCAACGGTATGGTCATAAAATTGTTTACAGTGGACTAATCGTGTAAAATCCTCGTTCCCGTGCCAAAAACCGTGGATCTTCCAGTGAAAATCGACGTTTTTCGCGAAAATAGACATTTTTACCCTAAAATGAGTTGGGCAGCCATCTTTTCGTACGTTGTCTCACTGAGTCAAATGATGACACAAGACTTATCGAAAAAGCAGTCACTGATATCTTGTCCAACTCACTTTTCGAAAATTGTCTTAATTACTCCTGAGACACCACAACTACGTAAAAACCGATTTGTTGGCCCATTAAGCCTATTGTAGACGTAAAATTCGGTTGTTTAGCAGTTGTCATATTAAATTTGGATAAACCGTGGTAGGCTTAATGGATCAACAAAGCGGTTGTCACCTGGCTGGAGAGGCTGGGACTTCTCACTCGTAAGACCAAAGATGATTTGGGGAAATTGACGAAAAAATGAAATAATACTGTATTAGGTAAGTAACTATTTATGTGTAAAATAGTAATACATAATTAAAAGAGCCTGGAAAAAATCATGTGTTTTCTGGAGTTTCTTCATAAAAGGTTTTCGAAGTGCCCTCCATTCTGGTCCAAGCAGAAACGGCTCCTGCGTCGAATGCCATCAACAGCTCGCTCCAGCTCATGTGCATTCTGTCGGATTGCGTCACTGCAAAGGTAGATGCTCTCCACCAAATCATCTCGAGTTTCTGGTCGAACACATGATTTTTTCCAGGCTCTTTTAATTATTTATTACTATTTTACACATAAATAGTTACTTACCTAATACAGTATTATTTCATTTTTTCGTCAATTTCCCCAAATCATCTTTGGTCTTACGAGTGAGAAGTCCCAGCCTCTCCAGCCAGGTGACAACCGCTTTGTTGATCCATTAAGCCTACCACGGTTTATCCAAATTTAATATGACAACTGCTAAACAACCGAATTTTACGTCTACAATAGGCTTAATGGGCCAACAAATCGGTTTTTACGTAGTTGTGGTGTCTCAGGAGTAATTAAGACAATTTTCGAAAAGTGAGTTGGACAAGATATCAGTGACTGCTTTTTCGATAAGTCTTGTGTCATCATTTGACTCAGTGAGACAACGTACGAAAAGATGGCTGCCCAACTCATTTTAGGGTAAAAATGTCTATTTTCGCGAAAAACGTCGATTTTCACTGGAAGATCCACGGTTTTTGGCACGGGAACGAGGATTTTACACGATTAGTCCACTGTAAACAATTTTATGACCATACCGTTGGAAAGCTGAGATTTTGGGTCAACTTTTAAGGTTACAGTGAGAACTTAATCGGCAGTTTCAGTTAGTGTTACAAACGTTTGAAAAAACGAAAAATTTCCGAGATTTTCGAGATTTTACTATTCGGGCTCATTTTTCATCATCTTAGTCTTCTTTAAGAAGTTTTATTTTTACACTAGGGAGATAGAGAATTTAACGCTCTTCCCAACGGTATAATTACATTTGAAGTTTGACTGAAAAACAAGGGAGTTATGGCTGTTTTAATGGCGTAAGGTCGAAAATACGAAAAAAATCTTAAAAGTGGAAAAAGTCCGATTTTAAGGGGGTTAAGAAAAAAAAGTCAAGAGACAAAAAAAGTCACAAATTAGTTGTAGAATCGAACCCTGGCCGGTGGTACGACCTTAACCGTTACACCCTGTATACAACTACTGTAACCAATTCAATTTATTTATTCCAAGTTAATTAAATCAATTAGTTAAATTTGTATTTGTCAAAAAATAAGTGAAGTTGAGCTTGTTTCTAATGAAAAACAAGATTTAATGAAAAATTATGAAAAGCAATTCTTTGAGAATGACTCATAAAAATAGATAAATCAATAAAATTCATTCATAAAAAAAGCAATAATGTAATTTTATTGAAATTTGAATTAAAATCACAATTCAAAGTGAAATTGAAATTATAAAGAGTACCTAATGTTATTATTCAAAATTGAATTTTTTTAATGTGAAAAAAGTCAAATCAAAAGAGCGAACGAAAAATACATAAAATAAAATATAATTTCCTTTTTCCCCTCTTCAGACATGGTATCATCCTTAAAGACTTAAGACGTCCGTAAAGTTAATATTTACCACTTGAACATTTCTACGCCGATTGGTTTACTGGTAAAGCGATCAACTGGTGGTACTTGATTACTTTTACCGACTAACTGGGGGAATGGGGTTCTTTTTACGTGTTTCCTAGGGATTACGGGCCCTTATTAATATTAACAATATAATAAAGTGAATTCTAGACGAGTCCATTGATGCCGAGAACTCAATTGCGCAAAAAAGTAGACTTCATCAGTTTTTCCAGGTAACCGACGATGTTTAAAATTGGGATACATATATTTGTAAAATCGTTTCTACGTCACGACTTCGTCATATCATAAATGACGTAAGCAAGCAGTTCCTTCAAGGATACGAGCGCCTGGTCTGGCATGCCCCTTTGGCGATCCGAGGGTTACTTCATGCCGATGAACGCATCATTTCACCCCTTCGCGAGCAAAATGCGGTTACGTGAATGTTTGCCCAGCAGCAAGGCTTTTGCCCGATCTCGAAACAGATTTCCCATTCAAAAGAGTCCGTTTTCTTTTAAAGGCACATTCCATAAATTAGTGCCCTACACCGTGTAATGAACCCTGGAAAAAAAATCTTTCCTAACTGCCATTTGCTGAAAGGAGGAGAAGAAAAGTAATTTGAGTTGGAGAATAAAGAGCTGAGGCTATTATTATTATCTCACTTCCTGTAAAACCGAGAACCTACCCGAGTAATGCTTCCAGTTTTCCACGTTGAAGATAATTCTGTCTTTCCTGATTTCAATCATATGTATTATTACCCACAGCAGATGAAAGACTGAAATGGGTGGGCACTATTAATAAATTAAAGACTCTAATTAAGACTAACTTAATTGACCAGCTATCTCAAAAAAATGGATAAATTGAATACCTATATTACTGTTATTATCATGTAGAATTTGGCGCTGAGGGTTTTTTGTTTTGATAACCAACGATCTCATTGAAAGATCTAAATTAGAGCTTTCCAGAAAGGTGCTGTAAGAGAGGTATCTGATGAGTGAAACTGACAAAAAAAAAAGGTCTTTAAATATTGAGACTAACTTTGTAAACTATTAACTTCAAAATTAGGCTGGGAGACCTTAATGACGTCACGAGATTTATCTTAACCCGTTTTATGGCCCAACTAGGAACTATTTAGAGTTGAAAATTGGCTGTTCTTGAAGCGCTGAATCAAATTCTGAAGACACGGTTTCCTCACCAAGGAGGTAAGTGCAATGGTCGATTATTCTGGGAAGGGGCATTCTCCTCATGAGGAAACTGAGAAGGTGAAAGCTTTCCTCGAGAAACTATTCAAACTGCAAATTAACTCTTTAAATTAGGTGCATTGTTTATAATGGAACCTAACAAGGACTCACTCGCTGCCTTGGGTTGCCATAGGAAAAGAGGATCAGGCTCTGATGGCTTATGGCTCCTCTGGCTCTAATAGAGAACGGTCTTCAAATCACCAAAAACATGCAACATATTATAACTTCTTATCACGTCAGACTATCTGTTGAGACTTCTCAAGCTGCCAGAAGCAGGGTGGCTGGTGAGGAGTCAAGCTGACACAGGCTAGCCTTAAACAAGCGAACTTTTGGGCAATTTTTTAAATAGAAAAAACTATAGTTTCGGAAATTTGAGGAAACTGCTTTATAATGACGTTATTCAAGAAGAATATTCACATGATACACGTTTCCAAATTATTTGAACGAGTTGTGCTGATCTCTGATGGAAGAAATAACTAAGTATGTCAAAGAATTTTCAGTAATGATAAACTGATGATTATTTGACAAAAGGCCTTCCTAGTGCCATTTCGGTGCAAAATAATTGAAAACGTGTAGGGATTCACCTGCTGTATAAATTTACCTCCAAGAGCCAATAGTATCAACGTTTCGTTTCCACGAAAAGGTGCCCAGTTCCCTGCAAATTTGTCCTGAAACTGGTCACGAATCATCGAACATTCTGTTAACAACTGTCGAGTGAAGCATGAGTGGTCCAAATATCTACTTTCGCAAAGCCTGGCGTTACAGGGAACTCCTTACCTCGGAATTTCATTATAATAATTTATTGGAAAAAATAATACCAAAATCCCTCCTGGGGTTACCTCTGGAAAAGAAATTCAGGCTCTGATAATCTACTCTCCCCCTTCCCATTCGTCTTTGTATTTATTTATTTATAACACCTGCACGTTAAGTAGTTCTTACAACAGTCTATAGCAATATAGGGCTTCCACAGATGGTCTCTCATGTGTGTTCAAAGTATAATAAAAACAGCTTTCAAATAGCTGAGCGAAAACACCTCGAAGAAAAAAGTTTTACCTCACTCTCTACCAAAGTATTTGTGCAGCAGGTCAATAGAAGTGTTTCGTTTTGATTCTTTGATGTTTTTCACATCCTGATTAGCTCAGTTTTACAAATCATATTGTTGAAGTCTGTGAGTTAGTTCAACTCAGATTGTTTGAAATCCTGTCTGTGCAAGTTGCATAATTCCATACATGAACTTTTAATATATTGAAGTTCTACAAGAAAGGATACAAAAAAAGAGAAACGATAAATAGGAAACCGTGGGGCAGTTCAAGGCAATTTTTGGCGTTTCGTGAAGACCATCTTAACAATAGATAGCGCTGGAGCCCGACGTGATCTAATGAAACTTGCAGAGCACGAGCGCAAGAAGAAGAAGAGGATCCCCCATCCTCGACATCATCGATCACGATAGTGGATGTCCGCAGGCCAAGGACGCACGAGAGGGTGAGCTCAGAACAAATTCAAGACATCTGTGTGAACGACCAGAGCGCTGAACTTCTAAACAAATCCTGCTCGAAAATCATGTCAAAAAGTAGTGATACCAAGCAAAGAATATTGTGCTCGTACCAACCGAACCATCCTCTTTTTATATCCATCCTGGTACTACGATGAGTCTTAACAAAACACTCTGGATATGTGAAAGTTGTCTCCCATCACCAAAAAATCATTCAAAAATCAGAGCCTCTAATTGCTTGTCACGCAAATACATACTCAAGATGAATAGCTGGATGAGGGGATTTTTACACGGAGAGTTGTGAGATGTTTTTCTCAAAATTTCTTTCTGAGATTGTGTTCTAGCAGTATCCGTGGTAGATACGTTTCAAATAGATTTCATTTTGTTTTGTTGAAAGTGTCGAAATGAGTGAAAATTTACGAATTGCTGATGAAATAATTGAGTGTTGATTTCGGAAAGATTGGTTCGTATTCACGCAACTTCCCCTGTAACTTTCCACAGTCGTTGAAGGACCATTTGTACATTTTAATTACCTAAAGGTCTGATTGTAAGCTTTAAAATGAGATGTTGTTTCCGATGACCGAAAAGTTCGAGAACGAATAGGTAGGTACAATTCTCTACCAAATATGAGGAAGATCGAACAATGGGGTATTTCGGTGGGTCGGAAATTCAGGTTTTTGACCTCAAATTTGGATTCAGCACCCTTGAAAACCTATATACTCCAACTTTAAGCCCAAGATACTATAACATGTGGTAGAAAAATTAATTAAAGAGATTACAAGTTTGAAAAAAAGGCGGGCCTCCATGAACGCACACACACTACGCCGCGTGCGTGTGTGAGTAGTATTTTGTAGTATCCAAGAGATTCTCATCAGATAGCGTTACTTTAAGGTTCAATTGTTAGCGTTACCTACGTCTGCCGTCTGTACTCGGTTGTTTTCTGTTCGCTTCGTTTGTGGTTTCAACTTATCAAATTTTCAGCTAGTGTATCGCCCACGATTTCCTTTCTTTCTTTCGTTTTAAATATGACGGAAAAGAAGAGGAAGATCAACGTTCTGGAGCCTCAATTTGAACCTGCTACCAGTGAGAACATTCCAATCTCTTCTCTGTGCATGGCTACTTTTTTCAAAGACAGTTTTGGCTAGCTACGTCACACCATTCAAATCTTTAATTTTCCTCAGCTTCTTTGATTTTTTAAAAACATTTTCTCGGCGAACAGACCCGATTACCCTTATTCCTGAGCCATACTCTTTAGAAAGAAAAAATTTAAAAAATTGACTTATATACCCCATTGCGTGATTAGAGAGTACTTTGCCAAGTGGGTGAAGCACTTGGCTTCCTTGTTATCCATAACATGTTTGGGTAATGGGATCAGAACTGCAAATTCCTCTTCTAAATATGAAGGATATAGAACCGTTTGGTGATGGGTAATGACACCAAGTGTGTGTAGCACTTAGCTTGTTTGATCTTATAGCACATAGCGTCATTTTCAACAAGATTCGAATAACAGGTGTGATTGTGAACTTTATAGTACGGAAATTGATTCAAACTACAAGACCACAGACAAGATAAGGTACCTGTTCACAAACTGATCCTCAGCAGGGAAACTGGACCACAGTACGGAAACTAATCAATATTATAGAAGCTGATCCGGATACCATAAACTGGTCCACCTTACGGCAACTGATATACAATACGGAAAAAGATCTACACGGAAATCGAAAAACTGCGGGGGAACTAATTTTTAAAATAAACTAAAAACTACTAAGAAGCGAAAAAAAAGATAAGTAAATTTACTACAAACTATTAAGTAGTACGTCATTGCTGTCGTATGATGGAGGATATGAGTGTCACTATAAGTGTGAATCTCCTTGAGAAATTTTGGTACTCCAACATACTATTTTTTATTACATAATATATATCTTCAACTACCATATCAAGTATGATTGTGTTACATTGCACTGACGTCCCATGTAAGACTATCGGGATCATGACGATATGGGTTTGAAGTACGGGATTATGCATATTTGTGGAGAAAAGAATATGTAGATGTAGAAGATTCTCAAGTATGTTTGTGTCTACCGATGGGCACGGCGGCGACCTCAATGCTTACCTACCTATCTGAGTACGTTGTAATAATAATTATTTTAATAATTTTCCCTTTATATAGGTTTGCGAACATCAGTTTTGAGGTCTGTCCGTTTTGTTGTTAAAAAGTTTTTATTTTCTACCAAGCACATTAGAGGGCTTTGTATTTGGACATAACCGCTACATTGCTGATTGCTAACGAATCGACAAGAGTCACTTCCTGGCTGAGAGGAAGGTGTCAACTGTGAAAGCAGCGGTAGAAGCGAAATATTGATTACCTGACTTTTAAAAATGTCAGGTTGGAGAAGTTGCTTTATCACGTGTTATGCAATCTTGTCAGGATCAAATCTGCGACCGTAGATGGTATGTTTGATATCCCAGCCTCTATAGTATTCACAAAGCCCTCATCTACCTACGAACTCGCACACGTTTTAAACGTCGAATGAGCAGTTGCAGCGTCGCGCTTGTGAACCAACGCAGCTAAAATTTGTAACAGAACCTTTGTAGCTGTTGGTAAAGGACATATAAGAATTACGATGATGGGATACCCAGTCAGCTAGAATGAGCTCAGATCTTGAAATCGTTTGAGTTTTGGTTTATTATGTTCAATAATGAACCTTTGGAATCGACCAAGAAAAACAATTTTTTAACACCCCCTCAAAATTTGTTGGTTTACGTTTCAAGGTACGTAGAATCCAAAAATCGAATAAAAATTTGGCCGTCCGTCCGCCGTACGCGGCACTTTTGCCACTTAGCATTGACCGATTTTGATGAAATTTGGTATGTAGGCTCCATTTGGGGTCTAGTTGTGCCCCGAAGATTTTGGTTGATGTAGGTCACTTCTAAGGGTTCCAAAATCAATTTTCAAACTTTGAAAACGCCCTAACTCAAAAAATTTTGATATAAAGGTATTGTTTTTCCTTCAATTTAAGATTCTATAGAATTTTTAGAATTTTTTGAGACCACGCGGAGCACTGTAGGACAAACCGTTCGCTAACTACGAGAATTTAAAGTTTGGACGTACGATAAATCAGAAACACGAGTGTGAATCGCAAAAGAGGCCTAATCTCCGTTAAAATTAAAGCTGACCGAAATGCGATCGATGTTTTTCTTCATGTTGGATGGTTGGTGGCTTTGAAGACGAGTGATCTATATAGAAAAATTAAAAATAATAAACCATTGTGTAATAATTTGCAGCGTTTTGTAAAATGATATCCATAAAATGAGGTGCCCTTTTCTAAAGAAGACCATTGGAATAGCTTTCCTGAAAGAGTATTTTGTACTCCAGGTACCTTTTCTACTGGTTCCTACGGGTGAGATGACGATGAAACAAATAATTATTAGCATCACCCAACTACCCTCCAACTTTGAGTGGAATCGGTCCATAAAATCGAGAAGTTCGTGTTTCAGGAAAATCCTTTTTTGGACCCTCTAGAGTTAAACAAAGAAAATCTTCAAATCGAACTGTGATTTCTCATCAAGGATTTGACCACAGGAAGCCCGACAAGCTGACAAAATCAAAACTATTCAGGATGCTCTGAAATGCAAAATGTGAGAGGACTAGTCTATTTTGGCACATTTTCTTCCTGACTATACTGGAAGGTTTCAATGCAAAGCTCTCCTCCGTGTGGAAGCATCAACGTTTGAGTACAATGTAAGTTCTCTAGAAATGGAATGCCTCAAATTATTTGAACAAAATTCCAGGGCGAACTTCTACCTGATTCACACCTGAGATTTCTAACGACGATTCGATCCTCCTGGAAATTAAGTGAAGGGAGTCTTCTGAAATCTAACGTGATCCTCACCGTTTCTCCGGTCGTTGATCTGTCTATTAAAAGCCAACTTGCATCCACCACGCCGTTACCTACGAGCAAGTCGTGATTCCTTTACGCAAACCAAGTGTTTATTCTGCTCGGTTATTCAAACTGAAGAAGAAAAAACGAGTACCGTCGTTTGAATCGGCATCGGCACCCGTTTCTCGTTTCGTTATATGTCAGTAGGTTGCTCTGCGCCCCCACTTTCTGGGACGCTCTCTAAATTTACTAACCAGTTACCTACCTTATCCTATAAACCATCCTCTTGTCTTCGTATGTGCCAATCGAATGAAATCGATCATATTCTAGAGTCAAGTTCTACTCCAGTCTAGAGAATAAACGACATAGATTTCCGTAAAGCATTATTTGCTCACCGAAGAGCTCTTAGTCTTTCGCACGTTCATATTAGTCGTGGACACACAATTCTGAATAGCTAGAGGAAATCGGTTTCTTACCGATTTCAATACTTCAGGTGGGTTTGGGAGTGTAAAAATAGTACCTCATCAAGAACTAATTTCACTAAATCTTCACAACAAATATCTACATAATTAAAATCCGAGAGTTGTATGTCTGTGTGACCGCGAACTCCGTCTAAACTTGAAATCCGATTTTGTCAACGAAAAGTTCCGTTGGATTTCTCCATTTCCGGTCAAACTAAGCCAAAATTGAATTCCATGAGAGTAAGCCTAATTTGAATTGATAATCCTCTCCTTCATGGAGTTGAGCTCCTCCCCGATCATCGAATGAGCTCTATTTCCTTATATTTGCCCTTATAAGTTGGTTCTTCATAGGCATATTCCCTGGACTGCTGAAAACGTAGATTAACAAGGAATTGTTGAGAGAGCATTCATTAGAAATTTGATAGAGAAAATACTCTTTTGACGGTTATGACCAGAGACGAGTAAATGACATACTAAAATGACATAAAATGGCAATTTTTCGATTAAATGACATAAATCGCCAAAATTCCGAATAAATGACATAAATCGGACGTTTTCAGGCCTTTTTTTGGAACCGGAAGTGGAAACCGTTGAAGAGTTCGGCAAGGAGAAGTGGGATGGACAGATGGGGAAGAAGGCAAAGGACAAGCTTGAGGCTGTACTCAAACGTAATCCAGCTTGGGAGGACATCCGTGCAATAGCAGCGAGGCTGAGAGATGAAGAAAAGGAACGTTACCTGAAGGATGGACGGCAAAAGATGTTCTTCTTATGAAATTTGCTCCTGCATCTTCTGCTGATGTTGAGGGATCATTTTCAAAATTTAAAATGCTTTTCAGTGAAAAGGGAACTAATTTTACTGTTGAAAACCTAGAATCCCATATGATTTAATATTTTAATAATGATTTAAACTTGTAAATACGTAGTTCTTATGATTCTAGAATGATTTTCCTTGTAAATTTTGTAAATTATTCATAACATTATTATTGAAATAAATCGGAATTATGCATACAGAACGTGTTTGTAAATTTTCCTTCCTTTTCCGCAGGTTTTACAATGATTTAAAACTTACTAGGATAGCCAAAACTTGAAAAATAAATTATATGAAATAATTTATAAATGACATAAAATGGCCATTTTGGTAGGATAAGTGACATAAACCACTAAAATAAATGACATAAATGACATTAATCGCAATAATAAATGACAAATGTTAGTCGTCTCTGGTTATGACTAATAATATTACTAGACCTATCAGGAGATAATTCAGCACAAGCAGCTAATCAGTGTCTCTTCCTGAACAGCAAGCGATCAGCAGGAGGACCCCAGCACCATGTGGTCTCTTTGTAATTTGGGAGTGCGAGAGAATGATATTCTCTATGGGCCATATTATGGCCCATTTCCTCGGAATCTGCCCATTTTTTTCAGAATTAAGAGTGTGCTACCTCGGAGTAGCAGTGCTTGATGTTCCAATGATCAGATGCTGGTTGGAGGAGATTGGCTAGCACTAGCAAGATTTGGATCTCGGGCAGAGCTGATAGGCGAATTCAATTAGTAGGCCTCAATAAAAATGCTTTTACTGGAGACAAATACCTACTGTGTATCGAAAACGAGGTGATCCCGAAACTAATCAACAATAATAAATAATATTAATAGTAAACAATAGTGAATAAAGTATAAGCACGAAGCAATATGCTGTACGATTGTAATATTTTGGCTCGTTTCCTCCCTGACAGACGGACTAGTCCTAAGTTGTATTACATTGTAGAATAATAATTTAAATTTATGTTCACGCATTGTCACATATTTTCAACTCGTAAAATTCACGTAATGGGTCATTTCAAAATTTGGGGTTATTTTGTCCTCGAACTTTTCCATAAATTATTGTTGAAGTTTTTATGTTTTTTCTCCCGTAAACGTCCTTTGTTTTGACCACTGAGGCAGATCCTGAAGGGGGCGCACACTTTATCAAGTAGTTTCAAATTTAGAGAATTTTGAATTTTGACATTTTCATGTCTTTCATATGGCACATAAAAAAACGTCTGCCAAGTTGGGTGGGCAGTGTAGCTTCCTCACTCATTGTAACATGGACGTATAGAATCAGTTGGCGAAAAAATTATGATTCTTTATTTAGCGGTCCACCGTCTAGGACCTAACCCACACAATCCCTGAAAATTTCAGAAATTGGTTGAATAGTTGCGGAGTTTTGGTTGTAACAATAAATTTAAAGTTCGCGCATGAGCAGCGGCTATTGCTTGACCAATTTGATTGAAACTTATAGGGTGTCTCTTAGAAGTTAGCCCCTAACTAACCTCCAAATTTGAGCAAAATCGGTTCATTAGAAACCGAGAAACCGAGGTTCCAGGAAATTCACGTTTGCGCATGCGCACTCGCTCCTATTGGTCCGAAGGTGCTGAAATTGATAGGGGACCGTCTAGGACCTAACCCGCACAATCCCTGAAAATTTCATCAAAATCGGACCACTGGTTAGTATAGTTTTGCCCGGGACAAGGATTGACCACAGACAGACCGACAGACAGACAGACACGGAGCCAAAATTGTTCGGGAAGCTCTAAAACGCAAAAAGCAAGTGGAAATTTTGATTTTGGAGGACATTTTTTTTTCACTTCTTTCACGAATACAAAGCTTCCCTACCTTCGGTAGTGAGGAAGCAAAAATCGTCACGAAATTAATTGCTAACGAAATTGCTAACGAAATTTGTCCCAAGTCGCCACAATGATGATTATGACCATCAGAAGTGAAGTTGTTAGGTACTTTACAGGTAGGTACTTTACAGTTTGATATTACCAGATCAGCTGAGTCGAAAATTGAGCTCCCAGATCAGCTGACCCAAAAATCGAGTTCCCAGATCAGCTGAGTCGAAAATCGAGCTCCCAGATCAGCTGAGTCGAAAATCGAGCTCCCAGATCAGCTGAGGCGAAAATCGAGCTCCCAGCTTTCATACTTTTCTCATCACCGCCCATTACTCAGTGTTACCGCGACAGATGAAGTTGAACCAATGGAAGAATAAAACAGTGTTATTTTTGTAAAATAAATAAATATATTTTTCTTTTTTGTTTTTCTGTGTTTATGGGAGGTATGTAGTTCATGTGTCGGGAGGGGAGGGGGGGGGGCATGAAAATGTGTTGCAGACTCGTATGCAAGCGTTTTAATAAAGGTGTCGCAACTTACCACAAAATTACAAAGGTCCGATTTGAATTGAAAGGTGCTTCAAGGGCCGGAGTACGCCCTTATAACGAAGGGGTAGTTGCGTTTCACTATCAAGAGTCCAAGCAGAGTGGTTTTATCCATGATATAAACGTTTTTCCAAAATTTCGACTTTGTAGGGAGAGAGAAAACCAAGGGTGAGTTGAAATCATGAAACCTTCTTATTCCTTCAAAAGGTTGACAAGAACTTCTGCTCAAAAAATGTTGTTGCAATTACTGATGTAATTACATGAATTAAATTACATAATTTAAGAATGTGAAATCGTAATAAAATGAGTTTTCTTCTATCTTCTTCTTCTTCTTCAGTGTACCTTGCACAAGTCGTGAAAATCGTGAACTTGAGCTGGTGAAATGGATGAATCAATCACCAGCTCGAATTCGAGGATGAGAATCGTCTTTTTATCGGTCTTAAGTGGGTTCCCGTCTCATCGGAGCCTCCGCTCGAAAGGACTCAGAACATCGACCTGTGGGAAAATCGGGGGCTTTTGACGTTGTGAAATCAACTGAAGAGGTTATAATAAGTCTGAGGGTTCTTCATTCTTCACTTGGCATCCGCGGGTCTTATCTGCGTGCAGAGCCTGAAGGTGGCATTGACCGCCTTCACCCGAACTTCTCACAGTTCATTTGCATCTACCTGTCATTCCTCATGATTTATCGAGCCGAAGAGGCGCTAATGGAGCCAATCAGAGACGATCAGGAAATGTAAGGTTGTGAGCGCAACTTTGAGGCGAGATTTTGGATTTTTTCCTCGATGCAACGTCAGGCAGTTGAACCCCGAATCTTTTGATATTTATGATTCGAAGGAGAAGATGCCAAACTTACGATATAATATAAGAGAATACGAGAGATGATTTATTCGAAACTCAAATCAAAATGTCGGAGGATTTGTTTCTGCAACCATCCTGCGAGTTACAAAATTATTCAGAATATTTGTGCGATCCGTGTATTGGATGGTAGGTATAGATGTGTTGGTGGACTTGCCCCAGTTAGTTCCAGTGGCTGCTTAGAGGCTGTGTGCCAAATCGCGCTGCTGAAGAATAGACAGAGGAGTAGTTTCATAGCTCACACCTTTGATCTACTCGCTTTCTCCTGACTCCGAGAGGTTTACAACGTACTATTTGCCATGTTTCAATGCTCTAGCAAGAAATGGAGAGAAGTTTGTGCTCCATTGTTAGTTTGGGGGTACAGCTCACACAGCTAATCTGTCTCCATCGATTTGAGTGGTCTCAAGAGGCTAATGATACCAACTTTGGGCGCTCTAAATCGATCTTGATACAACACACTTTCTCCCTAAGCTCCACTCTGATTTTCAACATCAGGTCTCGACATTGGGTTTTAGCTTCCGAGTCTATCAAGGTAGCGGAAGCATTGTTTTCACTTTTCAAGGTTAAACAACAATGTTTTCCAAAATCATAATTTCCGTTTGGGTTATACGTTTCAGGCCTTTCTGAACAATTCTGGTTTCAAGTCTTCTGTGAGTCTGTCATGAAATACTTGTAAAGGGCAAAGTGTATGAAGTTATTATCCACTTTCAATAAAGTAGATGGTCTCCAGTGATAACCAAAGCTCCCGGATCGATAATAGCCGCTGCTCATGCGCAAAAGTAAAAACCTTGTAACAACTATAACTCTTACATTTTCACCCGATTTCGATGAAATTTTCAGGCTATGAGCGAGTTGACATGTAGATGATCCCCTATGAGGGTAGTGCGACTATATAGTGCAAACGGGTTAAGATACGAGAAAGCTATGTGCCATACCCACTTGGCAGACTTTCTAAACGGTTACGAGCTGCAATCTCAGCAACCATGGTTGAATAAGGTCTCAATAAGATAAGTACCAGTAGCCAAAAGACAGCGACAATGTGAGGGAAAATTTGAAAAAATGATCGTGCAATACAGCACTGGGGGTTTGAGTTTTAATTTCGAAGTGACCAAGCTTTATGTTTGAATTGTTTGGATAAAAATATTTCGTTCTAATGTGTAGTTTGTAGTTATCAGGTTCTTAAGTTTACGTTTTTTCTAGGGACAACAATTGTTCTTGAGATTCCTAACAAGAATAAAAATTTATTGTGTAGTGTTGAAACAAAAAGGCTGAAAAAATAAGTATGGTTGTGAACATGGAGCTGAAGGATTATCAGACTTCAACAAGGAAGTTACCAAGATGTACCTCTACATAATTTTTAATTAATGAAAAGACTGAATTTTACTGAAAATAAAGAACTGAAAACAATATCTTGCTGGACCTACCTAGGTCTTATTTATTTTCATTTAAGTAGGTACTTATTTTCACCTTTCTTCTATGAAAAATAATTTAGGATGTTCAACAAAAATAGGTTTTCTCCCGGAAAATTAAAGAAAGAAAAACCTAGTAGCAATACTACCTAACCCACACATTTTTTGTAATTTAAATAATTTTAGCTTAAACTTTGTTGAAATATACTCGGGGGGCACCAAAATTTTAAAGAATTACCCGTTTTGGATGAAAAATGTTGTGGTTTCAGAAATAAACAGTTTTTTGTGTCTCCTGTAAAATTTAGGAAATGTGGGTTAGGCGGTGTCAGAACTTAAGCGACGAAATGTGATGTTCATATACAGGGTTATTGCTTCACAAGAAAGGTGAGTCTGATAATATCATTGGCATCACAATACCATTTCACATTGGATACCAAGATATGGGTGACAATTTATGAAGTTACCTTTCAACGCTCAGGCTAGCGGAAATTAGCGATTTTAAGTACTTCAATTTCATGTCTTTGAAGAAATTCATGAAATATATCTATGGAAAAAATGAATTCTAAGGAATACTCTGAATGAAATATACCAAGGAATAGAAAATTAGGACCAACATGCCCATTTCACTAAATGATGTCTCATCAAGAATGTATCCACTTGAAAATTCATAAGGTTCACTGCAATGTTTCTGGATGTACGTAATTATACATCAATAAATACATCATTCCTAGAAGAATCTACGCAATTACTGAGTTAGGTAACTAATCGCAAGCAGATTCTAGTTTTTCGATCCGCAAGCAATTCGCGTGAGGCAGTCACTTAGCAATTAAGGTCTTGAGAGCTGCACCGGCGGATCGAATCGCTCTCCGACCGACGCGGCGTCCAGTGAAAATAGACAATTTCACTCCGTTTTCTTTTGTTTAGCCTTTTGAGGTGAGATCAAGTGAGAATGAGAAAGAAAAGACAGGAGATTTCATGGGACGGGAACTCGAGTTTAGAGGAAATGAGAGGTAGGTAGCTCAGCTGGAAAGTTACAAACCAAGAAGTGCTTTGGGCCCTCGAAATAATTACCCAGTTCTGGTATGAAAACTTTACCATACATGAATAGCCTGTCATTTGGATCAGGTTGGTGAAAATAGAGAGATTTTTGTTATAGTTTTTACAATTTTGTTATCATTTTGACAGTCCTGGGGCTCAACGAGTTGAATTAGAAACAATACAAACTCTGGATGAGTCAAGAATACTTCTGGAAGGCTTTGCGCTCCATAATGAGTCAAATCGAATCCAAACTTCTGGTGGATAATCCAGTGCAATCCTAGCTGGCTATTGTTCACCGTGCTAACCTTTGAGAGTTCCAGAATTCCAAAGATAATGTGATGATGTGTGATAATGATTCTTCGGGTACATAAGAACGTAACCAAATCATACTGATAAAGTACGAGAATAATACTAGAAAGGTGCAGAGGCTGATTTGAGTAAGTATCGACTCGTTGTAGAACGCAGTAACCATGTCAATTTTTGGCCATTTCGAGTTTATATTGGTTTGAACCTCATCCCGTTAAGAGAGTATCTTGCCTAGATTGCACCGCTGGAGAGCAGATGTATCCTACTGAGGGGGAAAAAACAAAAAAGTCCCAAGATTATTCCTTCAACACAGCCTTCTCAACATGCAAAAACTGCAAAATTCCCTTCGAATTACGGTCTTCTCTGGGTAAGTGACCGTACGGTTTTTGTACAGTGTTTCTAGGATGATTTTGGTTTATTATTTTCAATAATGAACCTTTGGAATCGACCAAGAAAAAAAAAATTTAACACCCCCTCAAAATTTGATGGTTTACGTTTCAAGGTACGTAGAATCCAAAAATCGAATAAAAATTTGGCCGCCGTCCGCCGTACGCGGCACTTTTGCCACTTAGCATTGACCGATTTTGATGAAATTTGGTATGTAGGCTCCATTTGGGGTCTAGTTGTGCCCCGAAGATTTTGGTTGATGTAGGTCACTTCTAAGGGTTCCTAAATCAATTTTGAAATTTTGAAAACGCCCTAACTCAAAAATTTTGATATGAAGGTATTGTTTTTCTTTCAATTTAAGATTCTATAGAATTTTTAGAATTTTTTGAGACCACCCGGAGCTCTGTAGGACAAACCGTTCGCTCACTACGTGAATTTAAAGTTTGGACGTACGATAAATCAGAAACACGAGTGTGAATCGCAAAAGAGGTCTAATCTCCGTTCAAATTATAGCTGACTGAAATGCGATCGATGTTTTTATTCATGTTGGATGGTTGGTGGCTTTGTAGACGAGTGATCTATATAGAAAAATTAAAAATAATAAACCATTGTGTAATAATTTGCAGCGTTTTTTTTCATTCAATTAAAAATACCTAAGAAACCCACAGACCCAATATAATAAATTACGAGTTTATATACATAGTTTTGTTGTTCACATTTCATTTCTTATATACACATAATTATGATACATAAAATTTCTCAGTAGCTTGCAGACTCGTATGCAAGTAAGCTCCACCAATTCTGATCAACTAGGTACAATGAATTCTTCAAGTACTTGAATCCTCGGTAGACCAGTGCTCTGAGTAGGCTGTTCACAACAATTTGGGACAAGAACAGGAAAATCCTTCCCAAAGAGAGTCCTCAAAATGCAAGGTTTGGTATTTCACTATTGAGGATAGTGAAGGTTTGATTTCCTATTTTCCATATTTCCCGTTGTTCGATTGGAAGAGAGGAACCTGGTAGGGGAAGACAATAGGTGTCGATAGAATAATATTATCGTCAAACAGGAAGCAATTAGAAATGGCCAACATTTCCACAACTTTGGAAAAGTTACAGTATTCTACGAAGCGTGCAATATTAGTTATGAACAGTCTAAACGTGGAGTAAATAGCAAAGCATGTTCAATCAGTATCTGATCGTAAAATCACGCAATAGTTCAGAAACTTTGAGCCCGCCAGAAACGACCAAATATCAGTAATTGCGCGATTTGCAAGTATAGAACCCTTGATGCCAGGAATCCAGTAATTGTGCCTTAATTATTGGTGCAAAACCAAGTTAGCTCATAACCAACTCTAGAAGAGTCCTTAGAGGTATAATTATAATGGACGGCGCACGGATGCAATGAGGCCAAGGTGGCATCGACAGGCCCGCCCTTGCTGGCCGCACTAATTTTCGTGTACTGCCTGGGAAGCCGGGAGCGGAAAAAATAAGAACGAGATCTCTTCGAGTGAACCTTTGCGTGTCGTGAATAGTGGAAACGACCTGATAACCCCCATTATCTTATTCGTCATCGCGAAGGACCCTGATGATTTCCATTTTCTTAAAGAGACAGAGACAGGGATGTAGACAATGGCAGATGTTCGCATCAGCGCCTATGCAGATCGGAGAAGAGATGATTTTCCCATTCAAGTTGACAAAGAGAGATCAGCTGAGGAGGGTCTGGTATAACTTCATTGATCAAAAGAACATTCCGGTCCTCGACGCAGCTTGATTTAGAAAGTTTCGGGCAGGCACGGGCCACGGGAGACCCCGCTCATTAGACATTCAGGGGCACTATTGAAATAGAACCGGCTATTATCCATAGAAAAACGTGAGATGCCCCCACAAAAAGTATCGGAAACTGATTTTGAAACCGAGTGAAGGGAATGCTCTAAGCATTGAAATCCTCCAAGGTAAACAGCATATACGAACAATTAAAACGCATAAGTTGAAATAGCTTAATAATTTGTTGTTTTGAACGATCAGGAGGAAACCTGTTCAGCTGACTGTGCTATAAATCTCATGTCTTCTCGATGTATCCCCGAGTATTGTTGTGGTACACTCTGAACTAATGAAAATGATTGAGAGGAACTCAGATCAGCTGATTGAGCGAAAAAGTCAGTTTCTTTTCCATTCAAATCAAATCAATCTTTAATAATCTAAGTCTTACCCATACAACATAATTCCTTACATTATACAAATCATTGACTTCACTAGTAAGTGGGCAGCAATTTTCCTACAGTACTCGTCTAATACACGTAGGCAATACAAATCAAATTAAAATGCTTGTTATACCATTATTACCATTGTTGTTGCTTGTTCCCCTGTTTATATGTTTATAGTTACTCCAAATTTCTGTATGCAAGCTTACTCATTTTCTCTTGCCGTCTTTTGGCTCAGTAAAGCCTTGGAAATCGAGAAAGGTTTCAATGCTTCTACAGCTAAGAACTCTTACACGCGGAATTTAAAAATCATTAATAATTCTTCCAAAATTCTTCAGAACCCATAAACGCCTACAACGTTTTTCGCGATGTTTTGAAAGGAAAATGTATATCCTCACTTCATGGTTTCCAGAACACGGGGTAAATAATTTTTAAAATCTCGAGGTTGAATTTAAAGGTTTTACGGTACGTTGTGATGTGACAACACTGGGTACCACATGAACTTTTCTTCAATCTTTTCAAAACTGAGATTTCTTCAATAGAATTGATCTGGATTAATCTTTTGGACCATTGTCGTTATTTACTCTAAATATTTACTGCACAGAAAAAAGTAAATGAAGAGAGTTATTTACCAATCAATACAGATAATATTATCTTCAGTAACATCACAATATTCCATGTAGGGAAATTCGAATCAGAGAGCAGGCATATAACATGTTCTTGGAATATTAGATCCTAAATGCGTGCATAAATCACTGTCACATACATTATTAGTCAAATAGTACCTCTAAAAGGGGGATTTGATGGAGAATTGTTGCACTGATGATGACAGCGTCCATGTCTTCACAACAAATTAGGAATAACTGGCCTTTTAACAAGAAGGTCATAATCCTAGGTGTTCACTGCTATCTAAAGATGAACACGATCAAAATCATCAGAATGTAGGAAGGTTTAAATCGCAATGTAGGGTCAGAAAGGGATGTAAATAGCACTTTGTCTTCATTTCTCCATGTAAATAGTTATCAAATTAGATTTGTTAAATGTGGCGAATAAATATTCCAATTTTTCATTCTGAAAAACTTATTTAGAGAGTTTTTAATTGACACTAATTTTTGCAGGCTGGTTTGCTTGTCAGCATGACAGTTTGGCCCTACATGAAACTATTCTTCTCTAACAACAAGTTTTAAATAAAAAGATGAGTGATTTATCGTTTTGTTCATTCTATATTAATTATTATCCTCGTGATGGAGAGAAACATAAACGACAATTTCACCCATTTTGCTTCCGAGTCTAAAAAGGTAGCGGAAGCTTTGTTTTCACTTTTCAAGGACGAAAAAAAAAGTTCTCCAAAATCAAAATTTCCACTCGCGTTTTGCGTTTTAGACCTCCCTGAACAATTTTGGTTCCGTGTCTGTCTGTCTGTCTGTCATGAATTCCTTGTAACGCGCATAACTATACGAAGTTATTGTCCGATTTCTATGAAATGTTCAGGGATTGTGCGGGTTGTTGTGTAGACGGTCCCCTATGAAAATCATTATCCTCGGACTGATAGAAGCGACTGCGCATTCGCAAACGTGAATTCCTTGTAACGGCCATAACTTCTACATTTTCCATCCGATTTCAATGGAATTTTCAGGGATGTTACAGATTAGTATTTAGATGGTCCCCTATGAAAATCACCACCTTCGGAATGACAGTAGCCACTGCGCATGCGCAAACGTGAATTTCCTTGTAACGGCCATAACTTTCACATTTTCTACCCGATTTCGATGAGATTTTCAGGGATTATGCGGATTATGTTGTAGATGGTCCCCAATGAAAATCAAGGTCTTAAAATTTACAGAAGCCTCTGCGTATGCGCATATGTAAAATCCTTTTAACAGCCATAACATTTACATTTTTCATGCGAATTTGATGAAATTTTCTAGGATTGTCTAGATTAGCGAGTAGATGGTCCCCTATGAGGGTAGTGAAAGGTACTTAGAGATTGATGTTTTGAGATTAACTACATTGCAGTGGATCATCTATATAATCGGGTTATGGATACGAGGAAGCTATGTGCCACACCCACTTGGCAGAATTTTTGTGAAAGTATCAAAAAGTATCGATACTACAAAATATCCATACCTACTTTTTGAAAGTATCGTATCGATACTTTTTGATACTTTCTAGATGCATCGATACGATATTATATCGATACTTTAGAAGTATCGGACATCCCTAGTCAAGACCCCTCAGAGTCTGTTTCAGCTGTTCGCTATCTGTACACTACTAACTAGCACATAAATGCTTTAAAAGAATATTATCACTATCATTATGTTTACATACCAAGAAATTTGGTATTTAAACAGACCTTGCTGTGCTGGTGAATCAAAATGGCGCTCCTTCACGACCAGCTGATCGGGTCAGCTGAGAAGTTGGATTTGATACCAATAATAATCGATTATTGACTATCGAAGATACCAGGTATACGATGTTTCATCGATATCGATATCGACATCGCCATCGATGTTTCCCGTTCGATGTCCCAGACCTAGAAGGAAGTCGAATCAGATGAGAAGCGCCACTCTACACTACGCACCCCGGCGAGAAAAGTGGCACTTCTGCTAAATTGTCGACTTTGAATTAGGGCTTGATATGAGATCTTGGTCTGCCTTCAGCGGTTAGAAATGGAAATATTTTGATATTTTCAAAAACAAACGCTAGAAAGCGTAAGTGTCACTTTTCCCATAAGCAGGTTTCGAGCCATCAACAGTGTCATTTCTAACCAAGTTTTCTGAGAAGTGTAATTTTTTCTTGCCGGGGTGCGACTAGTGCGTGGATTCACATTTGCGTGGTTTCACGATCATTTCATACGGTTACGAGTAAGCTACTAGATACACCTCTTGACAGACTAGTTTACGCTTTTCGCAGTGGCTACAGTGTACCAAGACCGCACGCCATACCGTCTCACGCCTGCAGGGCGTTACTCTAGTAGGCTCTGAGCACCAAGGAAATAATGATAGAGCTTACTATCGCTTCTTTGACGCAACTGAAGGAGGGCGTATCCCCTTCTCGGGTGCCCCGATGGTATAATCATCAATTCTGCTCATGTTTAAAGGTAACGCCGCGTCAAAAACGAACGCAGCAGCTCACAAAGCGTGTACCTTCGAACGGACCTGGAGGAGGGCAGGAGACTGAAGTGACGCAACCGGCACTTGAGTGTGTTTCCGTTACACTTTTTAAAGACAATAACTCTCGCAAGAACGACTCCGTTCCCACTTGGAAGAGATGGGTTTCTTTCGGCTTCACAAATATGTAAGCATGACCAACGAGGAAACCAGATCATTCAGCCTTTGGAAGAAATCATCAATCTACACAGCAGAAGGTTATTCAGGAATTAAGGGGAAATGACATAGTCGATACTGAAGCAAAACGAGCTCAGAACCAGCTCCTTCCCACACAAATTAGTAGATTTGCAATTGAACGGCTCAGAACACGACCTAAACACAAAACGCGGCGAATTATTACACAATGGTTTATTATTTTTTATTTTTCTATATAGATCACTCGTCTGCAAAGCCACCAACCATCCAACAAGAAGAAAAACATCGATCGCATTTCTGTCAGCTGAAATTTGAACGGAGATTAGGCTTCTTTTGCGATTCACACTCGTTTTTCTGATTTATCGTACGTCCAAACTTTAAATTCTCGTAGTGAGAATTGGGCCGTCCGGGCCATAAAAGGCCTTAGAATCGGTCTTAAAAATCCGTTCTTTCGCACATAGATTCCATTTGGGGTCTAGTTGGTCCTAACGTCGAACAATTCCGATCGCTTCATTCGTATAGAAGTTATGGGCAAATAACCGGCCAAAAAAGAGGTTTTTGCTTAAATTTTACCTAGGTACCAACTTCTTTTTCACCTACCAACCATTGGTAGGTACTACCTACCATACCATTCTGCGTTCACGCCTTCACCATCAAGTTTATTACGAAGAACTAAACGCTTCACACACGTGTTTCTGATTTATCGTACGTCCAAACTTTAAATACTCGTAGTGAGCGAACTGTTTGTCCTTCAAAACTCCGCATGGTCTCAAAAAATTCTAAAAATTCTATAGAATCTTAAACTGAAGGAAAAACGATACCTTTATATCAAAATTTTTTGAGTTAGGGCGTTTTCAAAATTTCAAAATTGATTTTGGAACCCTTAGAAGTGACCTACCTCAACCAAAATCTTCGGGGCACAACTAGACCCCAGAAGGAGCCTACATACCAAATTTCATCAAAATCGGTCAATGCTAAGTGGCAAAAGTGCCGCGTACGGCGGACGGCGGACGGACGGCCAAATTTTTATTCGATTTTTGGATTCAACGTACCTTGAAACGTAAACCATCAAATTTTGAGGGGCTGTTAAATTTTTTTTTTCTTGGTCGATTCCAAAGGTTCATTATTAAAAATAAACCAAAATTGCACTTTTTGGAAAAATTACCTACCTGATTTTGAATTACTGTATCCAATTGGTTTCAAACTGTGGCAAATTTAACCATTTTGAAATGTTACAGAACATAATCTATTGGAATTATAATACTTTGCAAGTTATAGTTGAAAAACTCGAAAAAGTGCAAACATTTATTTTTTTTTAGTTTTTAGCGCATTAGGTCAGTAGCGCAGGATTTTCCGAGCAGCAAATTAGGTAATAAACTATCTTACATGTCCTAAAAATATACTAAAAAAATTGCAAATACATTTGCATTTACGATGTTTCGTTGTTTTTGTATAAATTGGGTTGATCGTTGATAGTTGTAAAGAAATATGGCTAATTCCCGACAGATAAAAGATATGCGAAAATGAGTGGATTTGCTTGTGAGCGGCTCAAAATACAACCAACTCGAAAATTTCACTTTTATTGAGAAAAAAAAACCTATTCTTGATTTGAATTATTTTTGCAACGATTCGTCCAATTGAGTTGGTTCCAACTGTTGGAGCCAATTTCTTCTACTTTAAAAGGTTACTGGACAAACAACACTGAAATTATGATGATTTAGAAATAGTAATTTAAAAACCCCAATAAAACTGCTTACATTTCACGGTTTTTAGTAATAGAAAGTTTTGAGAGTCCTTAGGATTTAAAAAAAACGCAGATAACTGTGCTTTTGCGATGTTTGATTTTAGAAAATATTTCGAAGAAAATGAATTTTTGTATTAAATGACTGAGCTTATCTGTGATGGTGAGGAAGAAATATGACAATCCCAGGAATTCAAAGAAAGGCAAATGAAGAACTAAAATAATTTAAATAATTTGTTCGGAATGGTCTGAGATGTATTCAAACGCGCGAGGTATTTGAATTGTAAAAGTTACAAAAAAGTTACTGTTACTCGGAAGAACGAAAAAATGCTTGCAGTTACAGTTTTGCTTCAAAATGTGCTCATAAGTGTGTGACTAGCATCCGTTTTCTTCATAGAAATAACGATCTTACTTCTGTAAAGCAGTTTTCTCCAATGTAGACTGTTAACAAGCAAAGGAGTAAATTGGAGCACGCTGATTTTGTTCGCTTATTAAAATTCTCCATACGCACCGGACCGACGAGAAAAGTCGTTGGTCGGTTGGTCTGACCTGAATCGTGCTCGTGCGGAGATGGTTGGACTGCACTCTTTTCCTCGCAATCCCACTTCTTCACTTTTCGATCACAAACCCGATTTTTAGAAATTCCACATTCTTAAGGAGGCTCTTGAGACCTGTAAGTTGAGGTGGAGGCTTACAAAAACTCGAATTTTCCCTTAATTTTGATTTAAAAGTATTCGGTTGTATTCAGTTGAGGTGGAGACATTATCGGCTTACAAAAACTCAAATTGTCCCTCAATTTTGATTTAAAATTATTCGGTTGCATTCAGTTTTAAATTTTATGTAGGGTCGGTTGGGATAAATGTAGACAATTATTCATCGTGGAGTTAATTTAGATCTATGAGAGCGTGGCATACTACAGACAAACTGATCTGGAAGGTTATGATAGAAAATTAGGCTTGAGGCACCTGGTCAGCTGAGGCATAATCGTGGGAACACTCTTTCATAAGAGATATAATACTGTGAAGGTTTACTAGCAATTTAGTTCCACAAATTACCTCGTACAATTTCACTCGTTTACATTTACCCCAACAGTCTATCTACGGTTCAATTTATTGTGAAACGGTGTAAAAATCACAGTTTCCCGGTTAATCCATGAGGCAGTCAATGCCAAAAATAGCATGGCTTCTTACGAAATAGATGTTCCTTGTTTTGTCCCAAGTCGTGGGTTATAGTAGAAGTAAAATTTTAAACCTTATGGAAAATATTGATCCCAATGGACCCCGTAAAAAATCCCAAGATATGATCCTATGGACTTTGTATAGAGAACTAAAAGTTTCACATAATCTGCCATAACTATCTGAATGATACCTCTTCGAAAGGAACTCTAAAGGAGACTTTCTAGCATTTTTGAGCTTTCAACTAATTCCTAGGTAAGGAAACGTCAACGGTCACAGACCTGCTTAAGGTAGTCTCAATCGCTCGCCGTTCCTTCCTCGTTCCGGGTTAGTCTAATCTCTTACGAACCGGCGCTCGTTTGCCACCCACCCCCCTCGTCTGAAGGAGTAACATTGCCACCCACCAACCCCAGCCTTCTCATAACTAGTCAGTTTTCACCAACAGTTTTCTCAGGAGATAATAATCCAATTTTCATATTTCTTGTTGCATCCTTCTTATTTTTATAATCTCTACACCTGTGCACTTGTTTAATTTCAAATTAAAAAAAGTAAAAAGTTGTACCCAAATTTGAAATTTTTAAGTATTTTCGAAATTCATTAGTGCACCTACCTAGGAAATTGAAAAACTGAAAGATTGCCGCAGGGCTCATCATAATCGACCAATAACTCCCCCCAGAGAAAAGGGGGAGAACCGTTAAATCACTGACTGAGACCCCCTTAGGACATCACTTTGTTTTCTCTAATGTATCAACATCTCTTCTAACGTTTGACTGTTTCTGGATTCTCTGGATTACTTGAGTATCTTTAATAACACTAGATTACAAAATTTAGGGGTGGTCTGGCTGCCTCGTTCCTTCACCACTTTTCTTAAGGTATTTGGTGCGCTGAATCCGAATCTGACGTCAGTTTTTTTTGTTTATGTCGGATTTTCAAGATATAGCTAGTTTTAAGATTTTTCTAGTTCTCACTTTTCTTCATTTTTTAGTGAGCACTCATCTTGCTCAAATCTCCTCAAAAAGCACTCAGACTTATAGGAAATTTCATGTAGAATCCGAATATGTACTTAGTTTTTATTGACTCATCTGAGCCTCCATGAAACAGATTTACACCGTTAACTTTTCTGCAGTTTATTGTGTTTCGTTTGTAAAACTGAATTAAAATCACTTAACAAAACAAGAGTTTCCCAATTATGATTTACTCCCCCTTTGAGTACCTATTTTCGATCTTACTCTTAATAGGTGACAAGCATAAAAAATGTAGAAGAAAGGAAAATCCATTTGAGGAAAACAGATTTAGGAACGCACATACTTATCTCGAAAAATTAATTAACGGTTTTTGTGAATTTTCATCTCAGTGCCATGAAAAAAAGCTCATTCCTTCGATATTAATGGGTTTAGGAGGCTGCGATTGGTCTCATTCTCCTCTGGGGTGTCCCCCCTACAAAGTAAAAACCCGAGAACATTTTTTTTAGCCTTAATTTTTTTTCAAGTGGCAAAATGTAAGGGAAAACCCGAAGAAAAAACGTTGAGAACCGGTGTTTTTTTGATACGTTTTGTGGAAAATAGGGGGTTTAACACAACTTTACTTAAAAACTAAGTACATATTCGGATTCTACATGAAATTTCCGATAAGACTGAGTACTTTTTGAGGAGATTTGAGCAAGATGAATGCTCACTAAAAAATGAAGAAAAGTGAGAACTAGAAAAATCTTAAAACTAGCTATATCTTGAAAATCCGACATAAACAAAAAAACTGACGCCAGATTCGGATTCAGCGCACCAAATACCTTAAGAAAAGTGTTGAAAGAACGAGGCAGCCAGAACACCCCTAAATTTTGTAATGTAGTGTAATCTTTAATAAATCAATTATGAAAAAAGGTTCGACCTCCAGTAATGGACACCGAAAATTCTGATGATTTCCAGTAACAAACAGGCTAAAAAGATGAACTGCCAAGTAGAAATTCTATAAAGATCTTCTAAAAAGATTATTGAATCGTCTCCTTAACATAATCAGCTATCTGCAGCATCGTATTTACCAGCTTCCTCATGAAATTCAGTATGATTACACTAGGTGGCAACACCGTAATCTCGGACCCTAAATAAATCAATTTTAAACTCCTAAAAGGTTCATTACAAAGGTTATTACAGTTCTTTGTGAGTTAGAGCACAATTATTTTCATTGTTTGGTGACTCATTGAATCCGGAGGAACGGACTAACAGAAATTTCTGTTTTTTAGCAAATTCAAAGGAGATTTCCAATGGTATACAAGTCTTTGTGACACCATAGATATTTGATAAATTGAGCACTTAAGAAGTAATATGTCTTACTCACCACAAGTAACTGAAAGGTGTAAAGTTAGAGGTGGGTCCAACGAACACTTACCTGCAACAGACACATTCTGGATTAGAAGAGGACAAAACAAACAACTGATTGTGATACTGTTTCAGTAGAGTAATAATGGTAATATTGTGGTAGTATTTTTGGGTAATAATGTCTCAGTAATACTTTTCAATCTGGCATTTTTCTTTCGATTTGGGAAATTTTTGGTGTTACATAGGTAGGTAATGACTCATTGAATTGATTGACTCAATAATTACCTACCTACCTGTTTACAGAGCTCAAAATATATACGACTTTTTTTTTAATAGAAAAGTAGGTAGGTAAGTATTCTTTATTTACAAAAAATACAAAAAAATATAGTGGGAAAGACAGAGAATGGAAGAATATGAAGATGGAAGACCACGTGGAGCAGCTGAAAGAAAGTGAGAACAATAAACTCCGAATACAAGCGGATGGAGAAATCGCTTGCACACGTTTAGAAGAACACTTCTTCTCAGACAGGAAGAAAGGAGTGAAGAGTCGAGTATGAACACACCAAAGCCATCAAGCAAAACCAGAAGACATGCTCATACGTCACATGAGTAATGTGTAGGAAGGGCGTGGAACTAGGTCCTCCAATGAGCCCCAGTTTTCAATCCCACGTGGTCCTAACATTTGACATTTGAAGACCCTGCTCGGGGTCTTGAAGATTTGAAGATCGGGAGAGTACATACGAGTTCAAAATGAAAGGTTAAATCATAAACGACTATTTTGGAGTTGGCTCGTTGCTACAGGGTCTTCATCTGGCAACACATTCATATGACAGAGCATATTGTGCCTGAATCATCCCCCAAAATCGTTTCACTAGCCGACTCTCGATGTAACGTACCTACTCCGATTAATTTCCCGGAAAAATTTTAGAAAAAGTATGCCAAGTAGGTGGGCAGTACAGCTTACTCATAAAAAAAAATGACGAGACACAAAAATCGTGGATCAACACTAATAGGTCAACACCCATTAGAATTTTCTCTGATAATAACCAGAATCAGCAACTTCTCGATCAAGTTGCTAGTTTCCCTGGTTCAGTAGGACACAACAACACGACGGGGAACACTAATATTTCCGTGTTTTTAACAACACGAATGGAAGTTATTACCGATACATTTGCTTATGTTCAAAAATAGTGCTTGTATTGCGAGGCAATGAAGCTTACATGGAAAATTATCTAGGAACTGGTACAAGTAACACTTATACACAATTTCATCAATATCGGATCATTTAGGATAATTATTTTCACCAATAAACTTTAAGTATGAAGTTTCAAATATAAAGCTAAAGCTTTATAGGTATTTATACCTATTTATTAATACTTTTATTACTTAATATGCATTTTGAAAAATAAACCTTCAATAATAAACTATTCGAGCAGAAAAAAATATAGCCCCCCCCCCCTCTCTCTGATACGTAAAAAAATCAATGTACGTACGTTTCAAGGTACGTAAAATCCAAAAATCGAATAAAAAACACTGTAAATGATTAAAATAATGGTTTATTATTTTACTGTATAGATCACCCGTCGACATAGAACGCGGCTTTTCCATTAATACTACCTACTTGCAATAACATCGCTATCCGAGAGTTGTGGGTGCCTTCATCACGAAATTTGATTCTAGGTTGTTAAGGATGCTCAACTGAGTACACTACGAAACTCTAAGAAAGAAACGAACAACGAATGAAATTTAAAGGAATATAAGTCGACATAAGGAGCAAACACTTTGTCCTTCAAAGCTCTCAGTGGTCTCATTCGATTTAAAAAAATTCAATTCTATTTCAAATGAGGAAAAAAATACGTTGATATCGAGAGTTTCCGAGTTAGGGCGTTTAGAAAAATTTTCCACACTTTTTAACCCTTAGAAGTGACTGTGGTACAACTGGACCCCAAATAGAGCCAACAAGCCGAATTTCATCAAAAATTGCTCCTAAGGAAAGTGCTCAAAAACTCAAACTCCGACTCATAGCACGGTGCTACATTACCTAGTTCAAAGTTTTCTTTATTTCTTTACATTGCAATTGTTTTTTGATAAAGCATTTTAAAAATTGAACTATGGTTCTAACGAGTTCCAACTATTGTAGCGATAAACGAGTTTAACAGTTGAAAATGACGAACTTTTCCGTGATTGAATCTTCTTTGTTTCACCAGTGACTCAGAACACTGAGTTGGAGCGTAAATACCGCAGGGCTGACTGCACATAAATTTAAAACGAAAGTTCAGAAGGAGGTAGAGTTTCCTTCCTCAACTCCGTTCTGACCGCGTAAGTGCCCATTAATTTATAATCGTGAAAAATAAATAACTTTCCTCGGGTTCCTACTCTCCTCAAGGGCACCAGCCCGAGTTCGGCAGCACGAAAAATCGATTCGTCCTTACAAAGTTTCGGGATACGCGAAGGAAAAAGGCTCTCATAACGGAACGAGAATAAATATGGAGGAAGAAGAAGGAGAATAAGGGGAGAGGAAGCAGGAGGGAGCAGAAGCGGGTGGGGGCGAAAACCTCAAGGTAGCTGGCGGTTTCCCTTGACTTGGGCAGCCCCCTGCAAATGTCAGCTGGGGACTTGAAGTCGGAGGTTTGCGCCCCTTCAGCGGGAATCGAGAACTTGGATGGAGATGAGCAAGAAAATACGCGCATTAAAAAGTTGAATGACGAGAGAAACGTTGCGAAATCGAAGGAAATCCAGTTCGATACAGAACCGTTGGTGGGCCCGAGAAGAGGCAATTAATATGACGAAACCTCTTCAACAACATCTATCAACAACTATCAACAGATTTTTGAAGTTCAAGTATTTTTCGAGGCTGGTGAGTAATGCATCTTTACAGCATCTGAAAATCAAATTCGAATTGTTTTTGGGTTGAGCTACACCCAAACTGCATCGCTTTTTTAGTTTAGTGCCACAATGGGATGCAGAAGAAGTTGAGTCCCTTGTCCCAAGAAACATATAGTTGCGCAACTACACAAAAATTAGGTTTTGGAGAACCAAAAGCAAATTATTTGTAGAATCGATCCCTGAAGTTATTCACCCATATAATACCCATACAGTTACACCCTGTATAAACTTCCCAGCTATGCAATAATCCACTCGTTTAGCTCGCACAATTATTTAGGTACTCAGAATTTTCATATTTATATTATTTAAATGAAACATTCATTCTTCTGTGCAACGTTAGAAAAATGAATAGATATATACAAAAGTATTCAAAAATATCAAGTATGAAGATATTTTTTAAAAAAACGTTGATTAGTTAGTCTTTTTATTCAATATTATTATTAAAAAAAGGTTTTTTTAATTATGATTGGATAACATAAATATCCCACTTGAGTAACTATGTAATGAAAATTCATTTATCAATCAATTCATTTTCATAATATATGATGAATATCACTCAATAAAATTGCTTATTCAGCATAACTTGGTAGGTAGATGTGGAAGTGAAATTGCAAGCAATGTAACTGATCTATTCCGTGGAGGTCAAGGAGGGTCGGATTGAAGGGGAGGGTAACAAGGGTAGCTAGGCAACCAACCTCATACTCCATTTGCTAGCAACCAATGAGCGTGCGTTATTTTTCATTTACCCTTTCCGTCTCCAATTGTCCAAGAATCGGATTTCTAACCAATCATTCATCAATTATCAATGACAATGAATATGCAAGCTATCTCATTTTTTACTCAACACCTTTAATAGCCCGAATTCTGCGATTTCATGATAAAAATAATTGAAGTATGGTAAAAGTTCAATGGTGGAAACCGAGATCTACTTATTCTGGATACATTCCCGTATTATAATTGAAAAAAATCTTTAGTGGAGGATGAGAAACTTTGGGAAAACTTTTGAATGCGACGCTAGCGCCATCTCCTAAAAGAGAATCAAACTAGAGGGCTGTCTCCTTTAGCCTTAAGTAATGCATGCATTCCAGGGGACGACCCATTGGATGAGCATTAGGTCAATTTAAACTAGTCGGTAAGCGATAAAACTGTTTCACTTGATGTAATCTATTTAGTATTTTAGGCAAGAAATAGTGGTCTCTCCCCCTCACCCTTAAGGCTCGATTACACAGGGCTAGTTTACTGGCCCACAATCTCACTAGCTAGCGAGTAGCTTGTAAAGTAGCCGGGTCGTCAACTTTTCCAGCAGCTCGCCAGCTAGTCTGCTAGTCAGCTAGTGAGCCGATGACACAGGGAGAGTTCACTAGCGGCTAGTGAATTCGCTGGCTAGTAGCTAGTAAACTCGCCCTGTGTAATCGAGCCTTTACCAACCTTAACAATTCTAGCTTAAAATCCATGGTCTACGATACCCGACATGCGAATTCGAGTTCACAAAATGGTGCCAGTTTGGCACCAAAGCGGTAATACTACGTTGAACTTTCATCTATTAGTTGTGGTAGGCAGTCTGTCAAAGTTCACATCCGTATTCAAGGTGAAACACAAAAAAAAAAAACCCCACGAAATATGCGGTTTATGGTGTCCTGGCACCATGGTGGCACCACTAATTAGTTCAATGGTGGTACAAAGAATAAGTCATGAAAATACGGAGGTATAATGAGAATTTTTCCTCAATTTCAAAGCTTGTGTACAATTAGTAAGTAGGAACCGAAATATCGAAAAATCGGATGTTTTGTGAATATTATTCCCCCATTCGCCCCCTCCCTATGCTAATTTTGATACTCTGGCGAAATAGTGTGCCGTTTGGAAGATTTCTGAGTCGAACAAAAGAAAAAACACGCAAATCGGTTGGAAATTGAGGCTTGGGCAGAGTACACAGACATGCACCTATGGTTTTTTCGTTGATTTGGTTTCAGAATGGTCTAAAATGGATTAGTGTGTGGTTATTTTTTTTCTGTTGAGTGTTGTCCAACTTTACCCCAGATCAATCGCATAAGGACGCCCAAGTCTTACTCAGGGACGACCTAAATAACTGCGGAAAAAAACCGAATTTTGATGAAAATCACGTGTACCTAGATACCATTCCCATAAATTCTACATCCCAATAAAAGTAACTTTTGCACTCAAGAAACATATTATGTCTAATTTGGTTTTCCCGACTTTAGATTTTCATGACTTAATCCCTGATTTTGCCTCAGTTTGGAGAGTAGTTAGAATTTGATTCTAGAAAAGTTGCTGAGGGGTATCATCATAATCCAATCAGCTGCATAATTCTGAGAGAACAGCTAAATATTCCTGAAAAACCGGTATAATAATTGGAAGAAGTTGATAATAAACTGATATTTCTAGATTTTATGTGAGCAACTTGATCATGCTTAATAATTAATTTCCAAACAAACAGATTTACAGTAATATACAGATTATTTTAACGAACAGATTATTTTAGTAATATACGTAGCACCCAACAAGGCAGATGTTCTTTGAGCTGAACTACTTCGTTTCTTCCGTTTATGACTTCATATTAGCCCTGCTCGGTTCCTTGATACGTTTGTGTTGCCCCAGTTAAGATGTGCAAAACAAAGATGTTTTCTATTCCATCGTTATTCACATGTTAAGGTAAAGGAACCGAATTCCGACTTCCTAAATTCAACACGGAAAATTAAGTCTACAAATTGTGGATGGAATTCAAACTTGGGGCCAAAATGTCAAAAAATCATCCAGTTTCAAGGTTGGGAGGTCTGTTTAATGTGGGGGCAAATAAGAAGCTACAGTAGCTTCTTTCTAAAAGCAGTAACTGCTTTCTATTTTTCAGTCGTGAGTCGAGATTTTGATGGTTCTCACTCGATAGTAAAAGTTTGCCGTTCAGTAAGTAGCAGTACCCATCGAGTTATTTCACTAAGTAAATGAATGTTGTAGAATCATAATCATGCGTTAAAATCGCTCTTTTCGTATATGATTTAAAGGTTAGGCCCTTGTCAGTATTAGGAACACTGATATCAAGTTCAGGAATCAGGAAATAATACTCAAAACCCTGCTAGAATTAGGAATCATTATTCGAGAGCCGTATGAATGAATAGGATTGTTGTAAGGTTTTGTTCTGTATTTAAAAGGAACCTAATTTTGACACCATTTTCTCCAAGTGAAAACATTGCTTTCCTAATTTCGACAGGAATAATGTTCCCAATTCCGAAGATTCGTTTCTAATCGAATAACATCGAAATAATCATAAATTTGAATGATTTTTTCCATAATTGGTTAGTTAATGATGTAGAGGTACACTAGTGCGCCCTCTAGGCCTACGATGACACTGAATATGTTTTTGAACAATGCTTCTGAGTCTACCAAGGTAGCTGAAGTTTTGCGATGTTTTCACACCTCAAGGTTGAAAAAAAAAGAAGAAAAGTTCTCCAAAATCAAAATTTCCACGCGCGTTTTAAGTTTTAGGCTTTCCAGAACAATTTTCGTTCCGTGGCTGTCTGTGTGTCTGTCATGCAATCTTATAACGGGCAAAACTATACGAAGTTATCGTCCAATTTCGATGTAATTTTCAGGGATTGTGCGGATTGGCGTGCAGATGGTCCCCTATAAAAATCATAGCTCCAGGACTTGAGTAGCCAGTCCGCATGCACAAACGTGAATTTCCTTGTAACAGCTATAACTTCTATATTTTTTCATCCAAATTTGATCAAATTTTCCAGGATTGTTAAGATTGGCGTTAGATGGTCCCCTATGAAAATGATTGCCCCGGGACTTAAAGTAACCAGTCCGCAAGCGCAAACGTTAATTTCCTTGTAACAGCCATAACTTCTACATTTTCTACCCAAATACGATGAAATTTTCAGAGATTGTGTTGGTATTATTTATTTAGTCATTTTTAATAATACGGGCAGAGCCTAATACAATATTATGACTAGAAAAATAATTTTAAAAATTAATACCAGAACGGACTAACGAGGAGGTACAACATTGAGTATTCTGTAGGTAAGAGAATCCGAGTGAGGAGGCTTAATAGTGAACTAAGAGAAAAGTACAATGATTAAGATACCAGTAAAAATAGATGGATTCCCTATAGCGCTAAACAGTCCACGCACTACAGCAAGAAGGCCCAAAAATGTGATTCAGAAAGTTCGGGGGAATGTATGAGCTAAAAGACCTTACATTACAACGAATACCTCTAGATTACCCTTCCATCGAAATGACGGACCAAATGTCTCAGTGATAGAGCTTCACTGCCTATCTCACTTGGCAGACGTTTCCAGAGTGAATCCATCGTGTTTCCAAGGAGATGCAACCTACAGCATTGGATTCTCATTAGCCTTGAAGGTGAGTATAAAGCGGTGTATCGGTGATTGACAATCCTCGACCGCCGGCTGACTTTTTCATCGGAATCGACTTCAATAGCCCTCCAGAGGTAGAGAAAATGTCAACACGATTACGGAGTAAGTTTCATGACCAGTTTGAAAGTGAAAGATGATCACGTTCCTGTATCTTATCTATGTCACCCGCGGCGACGTAACGCTTGTGTAATGATTTGAAGTGAACCAAAGTCACATAAATAACCATAAGGGGCACCTCAGCGATGTGTCAGCTGTCCGCCATGCTACACCGCAGACCATACCTTCACGATGCACCACAGACACCGCACAATGAGCTGCGATATCACCAATTACTCGAGTTTTTACAAGCAATCCTCTAATTAACGACTGGCAGTGGTTTGGTGGTTATGAGTGTCACCACCCGAGTCGGTTGAATTATTGCTGTAAGACTGTGAGTACTCACTTCGCTCGTAGTAGGAAATACTATCAGCTAAATTGAATCTTCGGAAAATGAAGTTGAAATAAGATACATCAAGGCTCACTCGGGAATATGAATGAAAGAACTGATCCGTAAGAACTTACGAATATAGTTTCAAGAAGCCAGCTGAGGTGAGAGGACCTCGACTATAGGCGGTTGTTGAGAGGCAACCCGAGAAGATTAAGTGCTTGTTGACGCCTTGAAAATGTCAGCCCTTGTGTTTTCTTGGTGTTACTGAAGCGTTCTTACAACGGTTGAGGCATCAGGAAAGTTGATATTCGAACCGTCTTTGGATATTAGAATCTTGAAGATTTAAACCAAGTTAGAATCAAACATAAAATAGACGACCAATTAGAAAGAGAAATTCAAACGAAACGTCTCGGAAGTTGGGAGAATGTAGGATGCTGTGTCCACGAGAACCTCATCAAGGCACTCAAGTCGAACAAGACCACAGAATCTTCTCCACGAGATTCAAGTATTACACTCAGATAATAGTTCAGCCAATGGAATTCACCAAGAACTTATCTAGGCGCAGAAGAATTCAATCATAGAAATGGAATCTACTGACAAGCTTTCACGCGTTGGTTTCGATTTCTCTCCAGCCTTCTACAAAGACATTTATAGGCCTGTAGGCCAATGGTCCTACTCCGAGGTACCTCTCACAGTAGTCACAATTTAGGTACCTAATTTATTGAGACGACATTTTTTACAAAATTGGCTCAACGATAATAATTGGGTGCGCGCATCAAACGAAGATTGGGGGGAAAACATGAATTATGTTCTTAGGAACCTCCTGATTCGGAAAAGACAGAGATAATAACCTGAAATGTTTACATGAATAACAGGGGAATATTTTTTCATGAAATCATAGTCTAAATCTTTTGAATGGAAGGTGCTTCTGAAGGTCCAAGGTACCAATTCACTATGACTGCGCTATGTGTGAACATAATTCTGCTACTATTACTTCTGGATAAAACTAAAGAAGACTTGGTACCTAGGTACTTCACTATCTAAGAATGGTAAGTGAAAATATGAGTCGTGCTATAATCAATTGTCGACAGCTCTATATTATTATTATTCAGTAAGTGAAGAACCGGTATTATATATATTTTGAAACTCGCTGGAAAGCAGAGATTTAGGAAATAAGACGTAAACCTGTAAACACCCACCTAGTTATGGTTATGGGTATCTTGTACAGGAATGTACGTGATAGAATACAACCATAATAATATATAATTAAACCACGAGATAAATTCCATGTTTAGCTGCAGGTAAGTTGACTAATAGATTCACCTCGTTGGACCCAAATGTGTTCTTATGTTGATACACACCAACACGATGCAAATTCTGGTTCAGAAGAAAATAGTCCAAATCCAAAAGTGGTGACTATCGGACTACTGGGGAAAGCTATCGAAAACAGGATTGATTAACATAGGATCAGTAGCTGGACTGGGGTGTCAAAACAACCCAGGAATGGAATTTATGATCCTTGCTTGCATTGCACTTGAATAGGTCTGTAGGTCGTCAATTATCCAACTTTCAGAGATGACGGGCATCAAATCGAACGAGCTTCCTCGTACTCAAATGACATTCAAGATGCATACAACTCGATGCACCTACCGGGAGTAGAAACTGGTTCACAACAGTTGTGAACTGTGAATGTGAATTGTGAACTGTGAAATGTGAATAGTTACTATTACAGGCGCTGCTATTGGACAGTTTTTCTAGCAGCCGCTGGAAAGGGGAAAGCCATCCAGATTCGTTAGATACCTAATATAGTCTAAAGTGTCAGAATGGAGCGTTCAAACCAACCAGACATTGCATTGTCCTTGATTAGGTCTGATTAGGCAGACCTGATTAGGTTGAAAGAACAATATACCCACAGTTATTGCATCCAAGATACGTAATGTTTCTGTACTTTTCTTCAGTTTTTGTACCAGTGCCCAACCAACATCAAATATGGATAGAAACTGGTTCAATAGCCTCAATTTTTGGACCAATTTTTTTCCCACAACCCTTCCCAACGTAAGTTCTTGATACAAAATAACCGAAATCGGTTGATTTGATCATTGTTGGTCAAAAGTTTCTTCAAATTCTTCTTTATTTCTTACTCCTTCATTATTAGGTATTAATAATTTCTTGTCAGCCTACTTCTTACATCCTGTTGTAGGTATTCATCTTAGGTCATTTAAAAAACAGTCAATCAACACCACGGAAAAGTAATGATCTTTATAGGATTCTTATTCTAAGCACTTCCATAATTAATTAGACCTACTCATTGCAATCGATTCGTTTTCACTGTACCTACTTGAGCTCTCATAGTAACCCAAGAGTGAAAAAGAACTAGTATTGTAATACGAATGTAATTAATATGACACCGTGAATGATGAAATTCCATCAGTTATGATCCATAATTTCATCATTATAATTTACCTACATAAATTAAACTCCCGAGGGGAAATCGCATCATTTCACGTCCTTTCTAAACAGATTGGTCACCTCATTACTTTTATACTACTATGTGCTTCCATGGTGAAAGGGCAAAACACATGTTGAGTTGCCTCTGGTCGTAAAAGGGTAAAAACTCAATTAAAGACCAATTTGCGGGAGACGTTTTCAAAATCTGCTTTTCGGTTTCAGAGGTTTCCGACGAAAGTTGACGTTGAATGTCAAGTTGGGCTATCGAAAAAGTCTATAAATTGATGCCTACTATACCTGAAAGCTGGCTTTCGACCTCCAGGCCTATTCAAAAACACTGCACTTATGGATAATGAATTCGATGCCTGGTTGAATTGAAAGCTCCGTTTACTCGAGTCGAAAAACCAATCCAATGGGCACCAATCCGGTATTGGATGAGTTTTCATAACCCAGCAGTTAGGAAAACTGTCAAATCCGTGATTCCTACCTTATCTGAAAACTGGCTTTCGACGTCCAGGCCTCAAGAACAATGCACGGGTGGATTATAACGCTCATTTAATGCAATAGTGTCATATCTCAAAGTCAGTTGTATTAAATACAAATTGATTAAATATTAAATTGATCACCAAATTTTGGTGATCAACTGAGATGTGACAATGTTTCCACTAATACTTCACAGGTGGTGGAGAGATAAGACCATGCACACAAGGCAATCTCCCGACTAGTTTAGCAATCATAGAAGTGACCTTTATGCAAGTTTCTACCCCTACTGGAGAGATTTTTTCTCAAGAAACCTGAAAATCGAAAATTTTGAGAGAGCTAAATGAGATCTTAATTTAAGATCTGGTTGTATTGAAAGCTCAGTTTTTACACTCTTGTCAGAAAACCAACCCAATTGGCACCAATCCTGCTTTGGATGAGTTTTCCCAATGAAGCAGCTAGGAAACTGTCCAATCCGTGCATGTGTGCATCGTCCTCTCCTGGTGTGTACATCGTGTTGGTTTGTATCTTGATAGGTTCGCTATCTTGAATGTAGATATCTTCGATATCTTGTATCTTGAACCTACTCGTTTGAGTCCGATGAAGCTCATGTGGCTTCTGTCATTTCTGAAAGCTAGCTTTTGACGTCCTCCAGACCTCCAGGGCAAGTTCGGGTTATTAACCGCCGATTGAACCACTTCGAGGAGCCAGCCGGTGGTTGTGAAGTTCGTCGTCGGTTTTGCGAAACGAGCCGGCAGCCTGTCGCAAGCGGACCCGGCGCGTGGCGGTAGGAGAGAGAGAGGGTGTCCGAGTCAAGTCCAAACCTTCGCCCGATTGCGAAAAAACGCACGAGAAAAAAGTCTAAACTCGACGATTTGAGATGGACTTGAGACAGCCATTCATCGCATCGCGTGTGTGCGGAGCTCTTGAGGAAAAAAAGCTCTCTTCGGATTATGAAAATTTCATCTCTTGCCTGGAGGGTCTTGAATTACAACTAGATTCGTCAGAAACAAGTTGAACTAGTTGGTTGGTCGGATGATTAATCAGCAACAATGATACGCCCTCGGTCTGAAAAGGGCGAATGGTTCATCCAGGAGAACCAAAGTAAATTATCCTTGATTTTTGGTTTGTTCAGCCGAGGAGTATGTGTGGTTCAGCCGTTTGGACTTGCACATCGGTTGTACTACAGCCAGATTCGAATTCAAAGTTCCATATTATGGTTCCACCTCTCTACCGCATACCAACGAAAACATAACTTCAAAAACATCCAAAACTACGCAAAAACCAACAAATTTTGAAGGGGGTTAAAAAAATGTTTTTTGGTCGATTCCAAAAGTTCATTATTGAAAATAATAAACCAAAATTAATATTTCAAAATAAGAGAAAATCTAATATTCTATTGTAAATTTACAATCAAGTCCTACTTAATAATAGTCCTTATTTCCGAAACAAATGAAACGCGCTTCTTGACAGCTGCACCTTGACAATGGCTAAACGTAACTTTTTGAACTACCAGGCGTCATGATCATTATCCTAGGTAGCAGCCAAAATATCATAATGGGCGATTGCCAGGTACATCAACGGTAGGAGACGTGGGAGCAGCCTTCACGGGTAGACATACGAGCTCGAGACATGTAAGAATTGAGATAAACGACGTGTTTGTAATCAGCAGTTCGTGATAACGGAAAACAATTAGTTGTGAACGATTCATCAAAAGCAGGACGTTCGAGCGTATCAGATTTTGAATATGCTCAAGTTGGTGATGAACAGGAAGTACTGACGAGCAGATCCAAATGATAATCATCAAACGAGATTGACTTAAAGTACCTAACTACTCAGTAGGTTATCTTTGCCTTGACATAGAATGATTTGTGAAGTGAGACGAAGTGAACACACTCGTGTTTCTGGTTTATTGTAAGTCCTACCCTCAAGTCCTCAAAGGGAGCGAACGGTTGGTCCTAAAAAGCTCTTAGTGGTCTCATTCGATTCTACAATTTCAAATATATTAGTTATTGGTGAAAAAACGATTCTTTTATACAGAGAGTTTTCGTGGTAGGGAGATTTGGAAATTACAACCTCTATTATTCACCCCGATAGAAGTTATTACAAGCGCAGAGGCTAATACCTAGGTGCGACGATTTTCATAGGGACCATCTACTACACGCCAATCCACCCAATCTCCGGAAATTTCATCGAAATCTGACAGTAACTTTGGATTGATTTGCGACATACAGACAGACAAACACGAAACCAAAATTGTTCAGGAAGATCTCAAACGTAAAACGCGAGTGGAAATTTCGATTTAGGAGAATTTTCTTTTTCTATCCTTGAAAAGTGAAAACAATGCTTCCGCAACCTTGGTAGAATCGGGAGCAAAAGTGCTAAGAGGGAAAAGTTGTTGCAAATTGGTTGTAGAATCAATTCCTGAAGTAATGCTGATTGGTTTCGGGACAACCTCTAAGTTAGTTGTAGAAAAAGGGGAAAGAACTGAGTAGGTAAACCTGATTTTCCAACAACCAAACCAAAAAGGTTTATTAGAAAATACATTTGACCACCTACCTAACTGAGTTCTGGAAATATAAAGTATAAAATTACCACAAATTGTGGTTTTTACTTCTTTCCCCAGAATGTCTTTGCAGTTCTAGATGGTGAGCCGGAGTGGTGATGTAGGATGGAAGATGATGAATTGAGCCACTAGGTACAACTTCAAACAGAGAATTATTAACTTTTGTTGAAGAGCACTGTGAATCACAGAGTTTGGCCTGTTACTGTTGAAAAGAGAGTGAATGTCCTACAGGTCTTCAGACAAGAGACGCTAATCCCGAGTTAAGCGAGTTGATCCCCCAGGTGGGGATGTTGTTTACTTTGTTTACTTCTGGAGGGCACCACACTCTTATTATTATCTTTCATAAGATAAATTATTATTATTCTTTCTTCTTATTATGATCATGATCTTGAAAACAGGCAAAGAACCTTCGGACGTCAAGTCCTATAGACCTATTTCACTGCTTCCAGTTCTCTCCAAGCTGTTTGAGAAGCTACTAAAGAAAAGACTCATAAACATAATAGAAGAAAGGAATTTAATTCCACAACCCCAGTTTATTTTTAGAACAAAACATTCAACGATTGAACAAGTCCATAGGATAACAGATGTAATTGAAAATGCACTGGAAAATAAACAAGTGTGTAGTGCTGTATTTCTTGATGTGTCACAAGCTTTCGATAAAGTGAGCCACGATGGACTAAACAATAAACTACAAGGGATGTTGCCTAATCAATATTGCCAAATTCTGGAATCTTACCTCAGCAACAGATACTTCAGAATTAAAAATGAAGATGAATACTCAAATCTCAACAAAATTAGAGCAGGTGTCCCGCAGGGAAGTGTTCTTGGACCCCTCCTTTACTTGCTATATACACATGATGTTCCTCGCAAATTGGGAACAACTATAGCCACATTCGCAGATGATACAGCAGTTTTGGCAGTTGAAGACACAGTTGAAACCTCTACAGGAAAGCTACAGGAAGCTACGAATGCTATTGGAGATTGGACTCGAAAATGGCGCCTCAAATTAAACGAAACCAAATCCACTCATGTGAACTTCATCAACAAAAAAATTACAAATATGCCGCTGATATTGAATCAATGCACAGTCCCATATTCCAACTCAGCTAAGTATCTGGGAATGACACTAGATACGAAGCTGAAGTGGAAAGAACACGTCAAAAAGAAAAAGGAACAGCTAACAATCAAATTCAGAAAACTGAATTGGTTCCCGGGCCGACATTCACAGCTTAGCTTACACAACAAAGTGCTATTATACAAAACAGTACTTATGCCAATTTGGACCTATGGTATACAGCTATGGGGATGCACAGCTAAAAGTAACATGAAAATTATTCAAATGTTCCAAAATAAGATACTGAGGAGTATTGTGAATGCTCCGTGATACATTCGTAATGATGACCTCCACAAGGACCTCAAAATTGAGACTATTATTAGCGAGGTAGCAAAAAGATACGCGAGAAACTATGAAAAGAGGCTTCACGCACACACAAACCCAGAAGCCATCCAGCTTCTGGAAAACACTCAAGAAATCCGACGTCTAAAAAGGGCCAAGCCACTGGACCTTGGATGCTGAAGTGCAACTTTAACGTAGTGAAAGTCATTGGACTAACACTTGCATGAGAAATGCGTAATATATATGTGAAGTAAATATCTAGATAGTTACCTGACGTACAATACCTCAAATGCAACTAGCTGATATATTGACAAATAAACGCTCTTTAAAAAAAAATATCTTTCAGGCCTCTACAACATTAGGTTCCAACTTTTTCCAGGTCAGGACCTACCAACATTTTAGAGTTAGCAATTTAAGGAAGCATAGGAAATTTAATTAGAAATTTTAGTTTGACATAGATTAGTTGGTTATAAGTTAGATTTAAGTTTGAGTTTTTAAGTTAATTTAAGACTATATTAATCATTAAGTACCTATAAATTTATATCAGAGTTTTGGGTTTCACGTGACCAAAACACTGTTACATAAATATATCGTCGGCTTACAAGTGAAATTCACTAAGTCAATTTTTTCAATTTCCGGTTTATTTGCTACTCCTATGTATTTTTCGACGCCCGAACGATTGGTGAAGTCAGTTTTGAGATCCGAGGAATGGTTTCCTTGGAAACTACAAAATACTATATCATCAAGTCAGCATTTCAAGAATTATAGACAGGAGAAATTCATTAGGTCGTTATTGTGGAAATTACCATGACTTAGTGAATTTCTCCAGTGAAAATATTGACACGCCCATGAAGAGGAGAAATTCACTAAGTCACTTGAATGGATTAATTTCTGAATAATTCCTGTGGATCTTGGATGAAAATACCTAGGTGATACAAAGAACCGAATTCTGAAAGCAAGTGACACAAAGTGGCAGTGATTTCCTATTTAAAGTACTTTTGAATTCAAGTTTTAATTTTTTTCCACGCTGTTCCTAGCAATTTTATTCAAGTAGAATTTCAGAATGACTGTGTAAAATAAAACCAAGTCGAAGAGAAATAAAGAAGAGTTTAAAATAAGAATGAATAAGAAGTTGAAATTAGAGAAACAAAATTATTGTTGAAGAGAAAAGAAAGAAAGATAAACCCCGTGACTTAAAAAAAGAATCCTTTTCCCCCTTATAATTGCGATCAAGAATCAGGGATGGAATCCATAAGTCATCACGCCCGAAGAGTTTTTCGTCAAGTGAAAACCATTAAGTCGTTATAGTCAGGTGAAATTCACTAAGTCAGGCACTTTTATGGAAAAAGTACCATGAAAAGTACTTTTGATTGAAGCTAGCCTCTTGAAACTCCCATAAAGGCATCTAGACATCCTGAGGAAGCTACGTTCCAAATTTCAAACCCTTAATCTAATTTCTCCCCTAAAAAGCATGTGATTCAAAAATTGAAAAACTTCAACTTCGATTTTCTCAAAACTACTTTTCCTGACTTAGTGGATTTCACTTGTAAGCCGACGATATGGTACATTCGGAATAAGCCCGAAATATGAGCTTATTAAAAACACAGTTAAGGCTTGATGTCAATTCTGGACCAATGTGCAGCATCTGAGTTGACTTCCTCACAGATGCACGCTACATTTTAGGACTACTACCAACCCAAATCGATTGAAACCGTTGATAACGAAACCTTGGATTTTCCAAATCCGTTCAAACGAGAATCCGGAAAAAAAAACCGGTTCACCGGAACAAACAAAAAAATTTATTCAAGGCGCCAGAATTTTTCACGACACCGTAATGACGGTTTTGCGCTCTAAGGAACCTCGTCCCACACTTCCATGTTTCCTAGTACCTCGAAGAGAAGTTGGAGCAGTGCAAGGCCTCAGGGTCTGAGGTCTGATGAGGAATTGGAAGAGACCACGCCTTGCGAGTAACCTTGCCTCTCTCCCCCAGCTCGGTCGGAATTCGCGGGGAATAAAGGACTCTGGTAGGTGAACCCGCTAGAAACTGGATGATGAAATGGAAAATAACTTGAAATACGCGGAAAACAGTTCCGGCTCGGTGCGTAAATAGTCAACTTTCCCAACAGTGTTGACACAATGAATCACGAATGAACTTATTGAAATATTTATGTTATTGTTCACATATCTTCGGAATTTGTCCATATTCACTAGGTAGGAAGACCTGTATGTGTGAAGGAGGACAGTTACAAAATGTCTGCCTGGTGGCACCTCGCATGGCACGGTTGGGTAGATAATCCGATAAGATGTCATCAGAACTACCAACTAACCCTTCAAGTTTGAAGTAAGTCGAACAGTTAGGTAATGAAGAAATGATGTTTTGATTTCTGAGGACTTCAATTTCACCACCCAAAAGTAAAAACAATGCTCCCAACGCACAACAATACACCCTCTAGAGTGTAATAATCAGTTTGACATATGTCAATTAAACTAAAAATTTCATAAGAAATGCTTGGAGGGAAGAGTAAAGGATGACATTTCCAGGATAGACCCCCTCATTTTTACTTCCTTATTGTCGATTTCCGGGAGTCTCACGTTACGAGGGGTATTCAGAAAATAAGGTTACATCAGCTACTAAAAATCAAAAAGTCTGCTAAGTGGGTGAGGCACATAGCTTCCTCGTTTCCATAACCCGATTGTAAAAGCGCCACAGACGATCCCCCAGCGGAGGATAGATGAACTGAGGTTCCCGGTGCGGTTTTAGACGTTCGTTTAAAAACTACCTATATTAGGTAGGTAGTTATTAAATATAGGTATTTAATAATACCCACATTACGCATATTTTTTGGGAATTAGTCGAAGAGTTTTTCCGTGACAGTTTTTTCGCATGAAGTGAAACTCCCTGTATAAGGAAGCTTCGATTTCGCGAAGCACGCCAAAAAATTGTGATCCAAAATTAAAATTTCTTTGCGCATATTACACTTCATTTCAGGGCTTTTACTTCAATTCTGTTGGTTTATTATTTTCTATAATAAACCTTTGGAATCGACTAAGAAACACCTTTTTTTAACCCCCCTCAAAATTTGTTGTCAAGGTACGTAGAATCCAAAAATCAAATAAAAATGTGGCCAAAACGAATGCAACGAATTCCAAAAAAAGAATGCAACGATTTCATCCAGGGTTTAAGTAGGAGTGACATTTGGCGTGAAAAATTTCCAACGATTTCTTAATCTTGTTGCTGACTGTTGAATTAGAGAACTAATAACATGATCGTAAAACCAAATTGAATTGTCAACTCGTTTCGGTAGCCTCTTTCTTCTTCTGGACCAGTATAAATAAATAAATTGTACCTTGACGAGACAAAACTCGCTTGGAGCGATAGGTCGTGAAGCACCGTTACCTTCTTTTATCCCTCAAGGTCATAGGAAGAATGACGTCCTTCTCAGAATAGTAATATTGTGGCTGTGGTCACAGCACAGACTACAGGTGACAGCATATATAATTTTTTTTTAAATTTTGACCAATGTAATATCCATTATTGGCTTATCATCAGTGCGACTAAGTTATTGTAGTGTGGAGAACCACTAGATGCACATGAGAGTTGAGACGTTATGGTAGATGGTAATGTAGGTAGTTAACATTTTTTAAGACAGCAGTAGTACGTCCCTAGAAAGAAACGAATCTTTCCTTTATGGAGCCATATCCTTCAATTAATGTGATTTTAGGGTTTGTCGTACACATATTTGGCTCCAATGATGCTTTCTAAGACCATCAAATTGACTTTGATCCTTTATTATGTTGAAGAAAATGGCCTGGGGTATTTGCATGGGTTAGCATTTCGTATTTCTGACACCTGATTCAAATTTAGCGCACTTATAAACCAGTTCTCAGTTCGAAATTCCATTTAGTTTAGCCATATTTCTTCAAGGAAATAACACTCATTTGTGTTACCTGGAGAGCCTGATAAAAGTAATCTCTAGATTGAGTGCGTTGAGATCGCTGCAATCGAGGACACATTCAAGTCAGAATCATTGAAATAAGGACGCAAAAATGATAAAATAATATTATAATTAGTATTGTTTTTCAGTTTTCAAATATTTTTCAGCCTTTGGTTATTCGAATTACTTTTTTTTCACAGTGATGAAAAATTCTCAGAAAAACTTACGAAAAAATCTCTGTTCAATTTCTCCCTTGCGAGGGAAAAACATTAAATCATGTTTAATGTTTTTCCCTCGCAAGGGAGAAATTAGATTGCCGATCACTCAGCTGATCAGTGACCACTCAGGCGCCTTCAGCATTCTCCATTGACCCTGCTTCTCAAATTTCAGCTTCCTGCGTTCAACAGGAGAGAAAATGGCCTTGGAGCTCACTCAGCTGATCAGTGACCATCTTGGTACAACTAGACCCCAAATGGAGCCGATATAACGTGGTAACTAAGAAATCGGTCCGTGGTAACTAAGAAAAAAAAACGTTGCAGATTTGCGTGTCGGAATTCACAGAACGACCCCCAGCCCTAAAACATTAAACATGTTAAAAACTTCTCAGAATAGTAATATTGTGGCTGTGGTCACAGCACAGACTAAAGGTGACAGCATAATATATTATATAATATTATATAATTAGGTATATATTTTTTTTTAAATTTTGACCAATGTAATATTCATTATTGGCTTATCATCAGTGCGACTAAGTTATTGTAGTGTGGAGAACCACTAGATGCACATGAGAGTTGAGACGTTATGGTAGATGGTAGTGTAGTTAACATTTTTCAAGACAGCAGTAGTACGTTCCTAGAAAGAAACGAATCTTCCCTTTATGGAGCCATATCCTTCAATTAATATGATTTTAGGGTTTGTCGTACACATATTTGGCTCCAATGATGCTTTCAAAGTCCATCAAATTGACTTTGATCTTTTATGTTAAAGAAAATGGCCTGGGGTAGTTGCATGGGTTCTGACATCTGATTCAAATTTAGCGCCTAATAACAAAAGTAATCTCTTGATTGAGTGCGTTGAGATCGCTGCAATCAAGGACACATTCGAGTCAGAATCATTGAAATAAGGACGCGAAAATAATAATGGTAATGATATGAAAAAAATTAATAAAATAATATTATAATTAGGTAGTATTGTTTTTCAGTTTTCAAACATTTTTTATTTTTCAGCCTTTGGTTATTTGAATAACTTTTTTCACAGTGATGACTCATAATTTTGTGGTTTTCCTGTTGCACTCGCTTTCCTAAGAGTTGTTGTGTTGATAACCACGACCATGACGTAAAAATCCCGTTATTTGAAAGGCTAATTGTTTTAGAAACGTTTCTGGGAGTTTTACTTTCAGGTACATAAATACCTTATAAATAGATATATAAATACCTATATAAAATAATATAAATTTTAATATATTTATAATATAATATATTATATTTAATATTTAAATATTTAATATATTATAATATATAATTATTTATAATATAAAATAAATAATATATTTTTATATAAATATATAAATAAAAATATAAATACCTTAGGTACAGGTACAAAATACCTATGTACTTACCTCAATAAAGATTCACTAAATATACTGAAAAAATATTTTTTTAAATTAAAAATCTTTCAAAACAATTTAAATTTTTTCAACTACCCCATTGGATATAAAAATGTTCACAAAACAGCGTCGAGAATCAGTGCAAAATGCGTCAAGCCAGAGGGAAACTGAAACTAAACTGTATGAATTGATACGACTGAGCTATTCCAGAAGAGTAATCGCTGCTACTTGTGGCTTGGATAACGGTTCCGCGACTTGTGTGACATCGAATCGTTGGTACGAGACAACATTCGCTCGCAGTAGCAGTTAAAAGTAGCAACATACTAACTTGTATGGAGCAACAACCAAAACAGTAATGGTGGCATTATTTCTCTCGAGTTTCGCGTCTGAGTTTGCAGAATGTTGAGTTGAGTCGTTCTCAACAGGGAACACTATTCACCAGAAAAGGACCTCGAATGACATTCATTGTATATTTCTATGTATTCATCTTATACATTGTATAAGAACGTAAATACCTGTAGAAATGGGACGTTCCTACTGCGTGAACATCAAGTTGATGCAGGTAGCGTTGGAGACTGATAACTACTCTTCACTTGTGTGCTTCGATTTTCACTCACTGTATCGGATTTCTAACGAACTCCTCGCCAACAACGTATTTTGACTGGATGACCGAGAAATGATAAGCGGGTTGCACGCGGATTATGAATATTGCTGCGGATTATTAAAGAAAGAAAGTGGGAACAGCTTACGCATACACTTGCTGTTACTGAAGGATGAGACTGGAATGATAAAAATTAAAGATGGCGGATGGCAAAAAAGTATCAATTAAAAAAATCGATTCTCCTGAAAAACTATCGATACTTAGAGTATTTTTTCCCTTGATGATTTGATTCTTTTCATAAGCTGGTTGAGGGAAATAAATTATTGCTAATAAAAATCCCTACAACCAATAACCATCACAACTACAATGGGTAGGAAAATTAATGAAGATCATTGCTTACAACAACCTAATGACCAAAAAATTAGAAACTACCACCACACCAACCGATAAGGGGAATGCACCGTCTATACCTCGTACATGGACATTGAACAGTTTGCTCTGACCTTAGGTAATTTCTTGAGTGACTTTAGTTTGAACAGCAAAAATAAATAAAAATCGATAAGATTTAAAAAAAATTATTTTCTCATTCATTTTGAAGAATTTGACATCGATACGGCTTAATGGAGGGGGGAGCAGCATACATAACAGGTAAGGTAACAGATAAGATCACAGTAAATATCATTGCCTGATACCATAAATTATTCCAGTAGGGTACGATAGATTATAAATCGTTTTTCGGCAGGTCCTACTTTCAAATCTTAATTTTTTTTCGAAGATCGAAAGACCATAACGGGCTCGATACTCTTTCGATTTTACCAACTGAAGGTGAACCGGAATCAACTCAACTTTACCTTTGAATAGTTCAGCCTTCCATGTAAATACAAGGATGTTTTTGCATACTCGAACGATTTTGAGGGAAATCCAAGTGTCTCGAGTCATCTGACAATAATTGAAGTTTATTCTTCGCCAGCGGAGTCACTGTCGCTGACTGTCATGACCGTGACTCACCGTTGTTTACTTTCCAGATCATGTCCCAATACAGTTAGGAAGAAATTTTTTACTTCACTTTCGTCTTCACACCTCTGTCGAAAGAAGTTCTTTGACAGCTCGGATGTTCAACTCACCAAGAAAAAACATCAACACGAGTTATATCAGGTAAGTTGGACTTGTGAATTTCTTTCCTCCCTGAATACTCAAGTCAGTCAAACCGAAGTGCCAAAAATGAATGACAAGTTGGGTGGGCAGTATACCTTCCTCACATAGACTAACATGTACACAAAAGATTACATAGTGAAAATTCTTGGTGAGTGAAACATAAACTTTACAATTTCTGATTTTCTTTCATTTTGAGAACAAACAACGATTAACTAATTGTGTCACAGTGTCACCGAAAGCATCTTGGGAATTCCACAAGTGTCCCAAAGACCAAATTAACTAAATTTAAATTTCAATTTAAAAATTGATGAGCAGAGCTGAATTTTTTGAACCATTTTTTCTAAGTTATTTGAAGTAAAAAATGATGGTAGGTACTTATGACAAAAATTTAGACATTTTTTTCATCGATTTCCTTGGAAGTTTTGGTCATAACTCTATTTTGAGATTTCCAATAGCCCAAAAAACCTCTGCTGTCCATTAAATTTAAAATTTTAATTTGATTTTGGTTGCTTCAGTGACACTTTGGGGTATCTGTGGAGTTCCTGAGATGTTTTCGGTGACACTAGTGATACTATGGTCTAATTAATAATGAAAGCTTGTTTTGAAAACAGTTTTTTTGTTAAATTTTATTTTAAAATTTAGCATGTTTTCACAAAAGATTAAGTTGGGTTGACACAAAATGTCATAATATGGGAGGTAGGTTCATCAAAAAGTTTTGATTAGTCACTTATCTCATATCAATGAAGCTGTTGTGATAATGCAAGGAAGCTTCAACTGCTCACTCACTCAGCTATGGTTTTTTTTTTCACTTAGGTATTCATCTCCTCCCCATTTTTTCGTATAATAAAAAGAGGTGAAAGCCTGGGAACGGTTGAACTTTCCGTTTCGTAATAAACTAATACAGGGCATCATGGTCTGCTAGGCCCGCTGTCCGCGCGGGTCTGCTGGAAGGCTCTGCTGGGCCCTGCGGTAAGATCTCCACTTTCATTTGCATCAGGAATCCTCCCAGAAGCACTTCCCGTTTCCACGCCACGTCCCCCAAGTCGTCCTCTGATCTCCCCGACTGGTTCGAAATGTACTGCCCTCCCCCCCAGGGCGTCCCGTGGGGAACACGCTGGGTGTCTTTTCGAAGAAGCTTTCTCGTGAACTTTGCCACTAGTCAGTCAAAAAAATCATCTTTCAAAGGGAAGGAGAGGATCTGGTGTGTAGAAAGCTGGAAGCGGGTACTTCGACAAAAACATAAACCACGTTCAGACTTTAGATGAGAGAAACTGGGGATTTTGACCATCAAAGACCAGTTTATTTGACATTGAAGAATTATCGTGAATTGGACCTCAGAATCGGATTCTGCACTCTCAAAAACCTTCAATTTTAGGCTCAATGGAGGGGCATTTCTTCGGTCTAAACAATCTTATTGTGGCCACAATTTACTCAAGGGAATTTGACGTAGGAAATTAGTACGTAATTGAGCTGATTCCGCATGTTGACCTCATCATTAACTCTGAAAAACTTCTAACTCAATTTTCAATATAAAAAAACAAATTTACAAAAATTATGAATTTTCCCACCAGTCTACGAACAACAACTGCCAAGTTCCTTCAAATAAAATCACATGTACTTACAGAATTAGTTGGTGTAACGATTCGTATGTTGACATCAGTAGAACAAACAGCAACAGACAACAAAACAACAACAAACAGCAGAAATTTGCGATTATATTGAGGATTCTCATTGTTTCACGTGTCCCGTACCAGCTTGATTGAATCATGACGAAATCAATAAGTAATCTACAGTCCAGTCCCAAAGTTCCCTCTAAATTTGAGCGAAATTGAGCAATTATATTTCGAAAAATCTACGATCAAGTGAAATCACGTTGTCGCTTGTTTGATGATGATGAAAATTCTCCCCATCAACTATGAATATCCTAATACATAAAACCCCAACGGGATGTACGTATGTCCCCCCCCCCCGCACAAGTCGGGAAATACCTACTCTGTGCAATTTGACGAAAATATTCTATCCATCCCTTCCAAATGCCTTTTTGTAGGTTTCTGTTGATTTGCCTTATTCTAAGCTGATAGCCACTGCTGCAGAGCAGCACGGAGGCTCTTATGTTAAAGAAAATTAGGTTCGTTCATTCTTTTCTGTTCATTATGCTCATTCATGTTTGTTGAATGTTACGTTTCACGTTTTAACCCGGGTTCGATTCCAGGTCGTGACATCAAAGATTTTTCTAATTTAATAAATTACGTGTTTTATCTACGATCTATTTTTGCCTGCTTTTAGCAGGCTTTTTAGCTAGTTTCATCATAATAGGGTGCACTTCAGGTACGAAACAAAAGACCAAAAAGCTCTGATCTACGAACTTCAAAAAATTTTATTTTTGGAAAATTTAGATTTTTTGACCGACAAATACAACGTTTCGGTATCTTCGATAACGAGGAAGCTAAAACGTCGAATTAGTTATCACATATTCAAAAGCCCAAAGCTTAATGATCAGAAAGAAATCTTCTTGAAGCCAGGAAGGTCAAAATTGAATTTTCAGGCATTATTGGGCTGACAGTTTTACATAATATTCGTTCACATAAAAATGAACTAACTAATAATTAGTTTTTTCTTTTTCAAAAAGCTTTCACTGATCGAATCGTGCTGAAGTCAGTAAGCCAGCAAGTTTATAATTGGAAAATTTGGAATTATTGGCCCGACAATTTTACAGTATATTTGTTCACTTGAGTGTCCAAAACTTTTTTTTCTCCTCAGATTACCATCAACTATTGTGGGTGATTCAAATTGTGTTTTTGATATTTAGGTATAGAATTCCCTAATTGAATGGAATTTATCTTGTTTTGTTAAGAAAAACTACATTCTAGTCCACCGTGCATTGCCTTTCTGAGATCATTAAATCATCCAAATCCGTCGCAATTTTGAGCTGAGAGTTGGGACGTACCAAAATGCTGAAGCTCAATTCAAATTTGAGTGAATTTAAAAAAAAATTAAAAAATTCCAACCGCAAACTTTATTGTTTTATTTCTAACTAATCTCTGTCTTTCCAGAGTGACCGTCACGACCTACTGACCGAAACCCGCTAGGCCGCTACGAACACTATTGGAAATATCTATTGCGTCACGGGCCTAATAATAGTGATGTTACTGCCACTGCCCTCTGGTGTCTCAACTAAACGTATAATACTACGAATCATGTAGTACATACCTATGTTGTGCGGGAAATATTATGTAAACTGCGAAAGGGGAGCTGATCATTGTTGCCTTTCACTCGGGTCTAACTCGATAACCCTGTTTCGACATCTGAGTGTGTGAGTATGTAGCAAGCGGTCATTGCTTTCTTCAGCTGGGAATGGCCTTCGCCAAGAACCTTGAACGCGTTGCATTTTAAATTGAATTTACCGAAAGCCGCAAAGTAAGGTTCATTGTTGCTTCTTCGCTATCGATAAGAAAGCTTTGTACGAGTATTAGTAAGGGAAAAGCTTGTACCTTGGGACGATTTTTTCAATTACATTTTTTTCACAGACAAAAGTAATTTAGCAATTAATGGAAGGGTGTATTATTCTCTACTACTCTTGAGGTTTAATAAAATGTATAAACCATAATTTTGAAAAAAGTTTAAATACCATAAAACTTGATTTTTCAAAATGTCTATTTTGTCCCGAGGTACAAACAGGGTATGTACCTCGGGACACCCATGTTTGAACCTTGGGACAGAAGGATAAATTTAGAAGAAAACCACCTAAATTATTCAAAATATTTTATTTAAACATTAGTTATTGCAAAACAGACTTTAATTTTCAAATATCCCTTTAAAGGAGTTCAAACATAGACAAGTAGCAAAATTTGGTTACATACTTTTTCATTGCTATCACACAAATAGAATGCTATCTTATCACAAACGGCATGTTCTAGATCAGTATTATTAAGTCAAACAAAGATGCTTCAATGAATAATAAACTAAAAGGATCATTATTGGTAAATCTTGCTGCCTTTTCGACCATTGGCCTGTTGAATCATCGAAAATGGGGTGTACGCATGGGTCGGAAAAACTGTATATTTTTATTTTTAATCGAAAGTAGGCCTCATTCAGAGAAATTCGACACCAACCGCGACCTTCAAGCGTGAGAAGACCTTTTTCTATGATTTTTCAAAGTTTCGAATGTTTATGACGTCACAATGGGCTGGGGGGTCCTGTTCAGGCGTGAGGGGCGCGTGACGTCATAAACATTCGAAACTTTGAAAAATCATAGAAAAAGATCTACTCATCCAAAAAGAGAACGGCTGGTCAAGAAAATTTGGGTCCTTCAAAATCAACTTTTACTCGCATTTTTTAAAATTATTCTCAATAATGAACCTTTAGAATCGACCAAAAAAAATTTTAATTCCTTATCAAAATTTATTGTTTTACGTTTTAACGTACGAATCCAAAAATCGAATAAAAATGTTGCCGTTCGCCCGCCATACGGACACTTTCCCTAATTACCATGGACCGATGTTGATGAAATTTAGTATATGGGTTCCATTTAGGGTCTAGTAGTTGTGCGTCAAAGCTTTTAGTTGATGTTAGTCACTTCTAAGGGTTGAAAATTAAGGCTAAAATGTTCAAAACGCCCTAGCTCAAAACATTTTGATATAAAGGTATAGTTTTTTCATCAATTAAAAATAGTATTGAATTTTTAGAATCGAATGAGACCACCCAGAGATCTGTAGGACCAACCATTCGATCCCTATGAGAACTTATGATTTGAACTTGGAAGGGGCAACCGAGCGCCAGTTCGTAAGAAATTAAACTAACCCGGAACGAGGAAGGAACGGCGACCAACTGAGGTCCAGTTTTGGTTTATTATTTTCAATAATGAACCTTTGGAATCGACCAAGAAAAAAAATTTTAACACCCCCTCAAAATTTGATGGTTTACGTTTCAAGGTACGTAAAAATCGAATAAAAATTTGGCCGTCCGTCCGCCGTACGCCGTACGCGGCACTTTTGCCACTTAGCATTGACCGATTTTGATGAAATTTGGTATGTAGGCTCCATTTGGGGTCTAGTTGTGCCCCGAAGCTTTTGGTTGATGTAGGTCACTTCTAGGGGTTCCAAAATCAATTTCGAAATTTTGAAAACGCCCTAACTCAAAAAATTTTGATATAAAGGTATTGTTTTTCCTTCAGTTTAAGATTCTATAGAATTTTTAGAATTTTTTGAGACCACGCGGAGCTCTGTATGACTAACCGCTCGCTCCCTACGAAAATTTATGGGTTTATATTGAAATATATATATATATATCAAAATCAAAACACGAGTGTGAATCGCAAAAGAGGCCTAATCTCCGTTCAAATTAGAGCTGACCAAAATGCGTTCAATAGTTGGTGATTTTGATTTTTTTTTTTTTTTTTTTTTCTTCTCTTCATAGGTATTGGATGGTTGGTGATTTTGTAGACGAGTGATCTATATAGAAAAATAATAAACCATTGTGGAATAATTTGCAGCGTTTGATAAAAGGTTCAGGGTTGATGCGAAGTAGCCTCGAGACGATTCCCTATGAGTTTCGTCAAATTCGGACGAATTGCAGCGTGTGTGCAGCTCAAACGTGGTTTTACTTGAACTTCAATTTCTCGCGAATTTGCTTAACCCATTTCCGGCCAATGATGCATTTTTGCATCGTCATGATTATGATTTTTTTTATATTAAAATAATGGAAAATCTTGGTAGAAAAATTTTTTCTCGTTAATGCAGCTCCTAAACTTTTCAAAAACAATTTTCTTCGACATTCGGGAGTTCAGTGAAATTTGGGAAATTTTTCTGAAAGAGGCCTTTCGGCCCAAAAGCGTGATTTTGGTGGCTCAAATTCGATCCTGGGCGAGTGAGCGTTCTGGGCCATAAGTCGAAAGATTTTTACATTTTACCTAGATTTCTTTCAGATTTTTAATAATGAAATGGATAAATCATATCTGAGACCCCTCAAATCCTATAAAATGTTAAATTCATAAAATTTGGAGCATTTTTGCTCTCGATTGGTGAATAAATGATGCCTTATTTCGGCCGGCATTCTATAAAGTAGTTCATCCTCTTCCTCCCATTACTCTTTTATTTCTACCCTCGGCTTGAAATGGGTTAAATTTTGAGGAAAGTTTGGGGCTAGAACCCAAAAGAACGTTCATTGATTTCACCGTCTCCACTCAATACGAGCCGTGGTGTACCTAAACAATAAGTGAAAAATCATCAACAAAATAGCGAACGATATCGCTATTGCGATGCAGTTTGTTGACATATATTTATAATCAGCATCATAATCATCAAATTTCATATTCGAGAATTTATCCGATTCTACACGTCCATGTTATTCTATGTGAAGCAGCTACACTGCACACCAAAGTTGACTAGGTTGTAATGAGCTATGAACTAATTAAAAGTAAGTTAGTATATTAACTAATTATTATTAGAATCAGTCAATTTTTCTTTCTCACGGGCACACGTGTAGTGCAATTCATGCATAATGCAATCATGACCAGCAAGGTTTATTATATGGAACTCGAGCATGTTATTAAGGATAATAGACGCAGTTTGTAACCAAAAAGTTCACCAATAGAGGTTTCGAGTTCAAAATCATTGTTGAACACCTCTATAATGCATAACGAATTCGAATACTACATGACTAAAATCCCTTCTTCCTAATTCACATTCGAGAGATGACATGCGTGGGTGAAAATTTAACTTTTCAATTATGCAACATAATACAAATCTGGTTAAAAATTGTAATTGAATATTGTATTGGGACATGATAGCTTTTTGTTGAAATTTTCAGGTTTGACGCAAGTTACCTTGAGACGGTCCCCTATGAATATGATTTATATCGGACAAACAGCGGTATGAGCTCACTCATTTTATCACGACAAACGGGAGCCAGGTAAGCACATGTTGCAAGTGAAAAATTAACATAAACGTGAACAACTTCACAATCGTGTTGCTGTTAGTTTGACACAGAAAGCCAGCAATATGAATGTGAAAATCAAATCGGTGCTGCTCAATAATAAATATTTCTTCATAAAATAATTCTGTATGTCCTTGATGTTTATGTAAGGAAGCCATACTACCCACCCAACTTGGCAGCCTTTTTATATTCTATTCTGTGTCATTCGTAAAACCAGTTTTGACGTTTTCTCTAACCTTCTTTAGCTGAATCAACATAAAAATGAAGCTCTTCTGTTGATATTCATCTTGATTCAAACCGTGATCACCAGCTACACTAGACACGAATTCATTTTTTCCTCTTAACTAACCTACTTGGAACCGGTTAGGTACCGCCGCGGTAAGAAACACCGTTCAAGTAGGTTCACTGAACATGGAAGTCCCGAATAATCCATTCAAGAAACTGTCTTCCATTAAAGAACTAGCAGAGACCCGCGTGCTTCACTCGGTATAAGTATATCTCTTATTACTTACGTTGAAATGTCGTGTGACATTTCATCAAATTCCATCTCCGTGAGAGGTCGATTTTGATCTTCACGAATTTGCCATTCACTAGTAGACTAACTCACACAGTACCTAAACAACTCTGGAATGGTTCATCATAATGTAAAGAATTTAGAACTCACTGAAAACCTTATTTACATTTAAAAATTTAAACCTAATAGACAATTTCTGCCAGATAAACAAGTTGAGAAGGCATCAAAGCTTCTTCACACAAAATAACGTGGACACTTTGAATCTGATGGACCATCTGTTGACTGATACCAAAGAAAATTTCATCAAAATAATTTTTTCGTATAGTTTCGATTGTGGCATGGAGTTCTATCTTTTTGACATTTTATGTCTTTACTATGGCACATGATTGAAAAATCGTCACGCGGGGATCGTCACGAGGGGAGCGTTACGCGGAAATTTCTGATGATTTTCACGTACAACCAATCGTTCCTAGGGAAAACTAACTTCCTCATTTTCCACCCCACAAAAATCGTTCACCACTCATTGGAAAGCTCTCAATTTATTAAACATAAGACATAAAATGTCTCTCGTGGTTGCGTACTTTTACGAAAGCTGTATCCACCGTTTGTGTTTTTATGAGATCTAATTTCTTTTAACAACATTTCAAGTTCTGTAGATTTTTTTACAGTCTTAAGGGATCGTTTTAAAATGTTCCAAAACGGATTTCAGTGAACAATTTTTCTCGAAAACTTTTTCGAGATTTTAAAAATTTTGAGGCCATTGCAATTTTTACTGTTTTTCTTCGACCTACTGAAAATAAATCCACAGACAATCATCTTGGAACCCAAACCATTGGAATTTGAGCAATTTTGGACGATAAGGATCTGAGAAATCATCGTTCAAAGAAACTCATAGAGGACTAACTAGACTAACTTGCATATTTCCTGAAAATTCCATTGAAATTTTGAATATTTTCTTATGGATTGGGAGAAGAATAGGTTTCACCTCTGGCAGAACCCTGAATTATTCGAAAAACCTATAACACAAAATGCAGTAAAATTTTTAGCTTTGGAGGACCCAATTTTCTGACCTTCTGCACGACTACAAAGTGACCTTTGATAGTGTGGGAGCTAAAAGTTGCTCGATTCTTTCTTCTTATGGTTAATTGTGGCTACATAAACTGTACTTTACGGTATAGAAAATTTTTAAATTTGACAACGTCCTAACTCTATCGCGATCTCTCTCTTATAATTATTGAGTAATCAATTAAGTTGTTCACTATTTTGTTGTTCACTATTACTGAAATTTTGGCACGATTTTTGATGTTTTAGATAGATTCTAGTGATGAAAATTTTCATGAATTATTTATAGATAAATAGTTAAGTATCATCACAGAGTACTTAGATATTTGAAAATGTTTTATAACGGTCCAGAATGGAAGAAGGAATCTTTCAGAAATCTGCTTTTCGAATGACGATTTTGTAACTACAGCAATGGCAATTCCTGATAGATTCTATTCTTAAATATTTTCATCAATGAATTATAGATGAATAGTAACTATTTATCCATCCCTCATGGACCATTCTAGAACATTTTTAAATTTGTAAGTACGTATGTTAAAAAATGTTCTAGATTGGTCCAAAATGAATGAAGGAATCTTTCAAAAATCTGTTTTTCGACTGACGATATGTACGTACAGCAATCGCTCAATTTTCCTACATAGAAACTCTCACGTCACGTTATGTTTAGGAACAGAGGTTGTGTCGATTCCCTCAATTTAGCCCGGGAATGCAGCCTGAATTTTGTAGACCGCTTTCTCGTTCACTTTTTCAAGAATTTCAAGTTTCCAAGTCCCTGATGAGCTCGGAGGGTGTAGGCGGTCCCACTCGCTTTTAGTGAGGTCAGTGCTCTCCGTAGACACCACCTCCACGACTAATTCCGATTTTACGATTTCTAACTCGAAGAACTGTTCAAAAACAAAACTGCACACAAATTTGACATACTATAAATATTATTCTATGAATATTTATGCTGCTCGAATAATCTTCATAGTTGTAAATAATTGCATGAAAACCATCTTGACAGATCGGAAGTTTACGTGAATAGATTCACAATCACAACTGACAGAACCTTCAACCAACATCACTTTCGAGGAAGAAGTCTCGCGAGAACGTAGGATCCGCAACAATACCTAGTCTCTAATGGCGTAAAAGCAAATGAGGCTAGTATTAAACTCACGGGTTCAACCGCGAAATCGCATCAAAACAACTCAATTAACAGCCATCCATTTCCGTCGAACACTGACAAACTTGATCGTCAATAAGAAAATAATAACATTGTTCAAGTAGCTAAGAATAGTTGGAAATTTCACAGATACGTAGTAGCTAGGTAAATATTGTTAACCCTAGAATGGAAACCCTCCGCACCATACGCTTAATGGAAACGTTCGACGTAAATTTTACTCCCACTAAAAATTCGAATTTCCCATGATTTTTTTTCGCTTCAACGTTCTCTTTAATCTATTATAATTATTTAGCAGATAATTATCTGCTAAAACGCCACATACTATTAGTTTAGCTAACTGGGAGCTTAATACAAAAAGAAAATAGAACAATTTTGTCCCAAAATGGTAATTTTTGTAATTATACCATATCAAATAATTATTAAAGCAAAAATTACTTGAAATTATAGACTTTTCTCTTATGTAGGTAGGTATAAACTAATAATTGGAGGTTCGATTTAAAAGACTTACAGATGTTGAAAATGATCATTAAATACATTAATTTGAAAATAAACTCAATTTTAAATTCTGGTGTGTTTTTTGAATAGGTTCAAACATTGCTGGGTTGATAAAAGAAAGCAATTGATAGGCTCAAGTAATTCCCTTCTCTTCAAGCATAAACAAAGCTTCTGGAAAAACATCACCACTCATCAACTTTTCCATTTTGGATTACTATTTTCAATAATAAACCTTAAGGTCCTACAATAATCCCTTCAAGGTCACCGGAGTCGACGCCAGTCGTCGCAACGCCCCATCCCCTATCGAAGTAAACGCCCCATCCCCTATCGAAGCCAAGGAGGAGCCTAAAGACATTAGGCCTCACGAAGAGGAAGCCCAGCAACAGCCGGGCTGAAAAAGGGGCTGTCCCGAAGTAATGCATCAACTGTAGTCCCGGGGCAGTCCAGACGAACAGAGGAGGTTTTAGTGGGTAACCAGTTGCTTATAGCGGCCGGACCCCCACATAAAGGGCGGTGAGACAAACATCCCTCTCCCGCTGTCAACCAATAAACGGTTTCCTCCTCTATAAAAAAAAAAAAAAAAAAAAAAAAAAAAAAAAAAAAAAAAAAAAACGCCAGTCGTCGCAGGCAGTCCTTTATCAACCTGCATTCAAAGGCGCGTGCACCCGATTCAACCTCGGAAAATCTCGAATCTACCCAGAGATTCGAGAGAAATTTCTGCTTTTGAAGTCTCCCAATTTGGACGGAGACTTCGTGGCTTTCTTAAGGACCCTAACTTCTCAGCCTTTGTTGGGTCCTGCCGAAACGGCGTTTCCATCTGCAATCCTCATCGACACCTTCATTCATCAAGTCACCTCTTCATCTTCATCGACCATCCTCCTCTTCACCGACGTCATCCATTCATTTTCTAATTCACAGATATCCAAGTAGGTATCTTTATTTTTATAATTTCATATTTCATCTGCGGTGCAGGGTTTTCTTCAATATAGTGATTCGACCGCATTTTCTTTCGTTTGTTATTTTCTATTTCTCACCTAAAGCCACAAAAGCTCACTAAATAAGCCCAAAGCTCATTAAATAAATAGGTCCTTCGAAACTTAATTACCTTTCCAGTCCTATGGTTTATATTTCAGAATAGGCATGTTGATTGAAAACAAATAGAACAGTTTTCCCGACAACTAACAAATATAACGTATTGATTGGTTAGAATTGATTAAATAAATAATCAAAGCTTGATGGGTTGAACAAGAAAGTTCAGATTTTTCAGTTTATTTCTTCAATTGTTTTGATATTTTCGTATCAAATAAAACTTGGCATACCAGAACTGCAATAATTTGTAAGTTAAAAAATGCCTAATTAAGGTAGCGCCTAATAGATAACTCACATGAGAAAAACAATGGTGTTGACAGTGGAAACTTGCGCTACGAATCCTTTTGGAGCGATTGGACCGGCGAAATTTCCAAACAGGAATAATTGAATAAAGCATAGGGCATTTTTTTTGGCAAATGGGAAACGAGTTTGTCTTGAATATCAAGGACTCGAGTCTGGAATCTCCTGTACGGGAAATGAAGTCGAAATATCCAACCAAGCAAGGATGTCTGCATCTCACTAATGACAAGCATGCAGCATTTCGATTGCATAAGATCAAACAAGCCACAAGTAATTGCTGGGCCAAACCCCGTTCGATTGGGGAGGAAGACGTGAGGCGATGGTTTCCTCATTTTAATCAAAAAAAACTTTCTCCCAAATGCGTTATATTACGCTCTATTATTTAGTTTTCGTCACCCTGATCATCATAATCAAGGGATGTTCAGATCAATTTTTGAAGAAGGAACTACCTAAGTACCTAATTAATATTCAACAAGGTAGGTAAACTGAGGCCGGTTGAGCTCAGAGTGGATTAGGAATTAGAAATTTCATCAATTTTCTGAAACTTGTTGGTATTCTGATTGAGATATCATGTAACAACAATTGAAACAATGAAACAATTTATCAAGATTTAGATGGAAATATTGATGCTAACATTGTACATCGAGAGAGATAAATTTGAGTTAACAGCTGATAGACATCAATGGTTGGTAATTTGCCCAACGCAAATTGTCAACAGCAGAAATCCGCAAATGCCCGCGAAAATTCAACGAAGTAGCGATTTGTTGACGAAACTTGGTAAAAACCGATAGATTAATACAGTTGCATCGTCCAGAACGGAAAGAGGAAAAGTCAATTCAATTAGACCCTCTAGTATGAGGGATTCAAACAGTGTATTGTTGCTTTAATTGTTTGGAGAGAAAGAAGAAAATTGGCAGTTTACCGACGTGATTTTCCAAGTCCGAGGTCAACCGAATTTCGATGCTATCAGAATCATCTTTCTGCTGTAAAGTCTATTGAAAATCCACGCAGTCTCGATTTGACGACGATTCTTACTACGTTTATCGCTATTGATTTGCATTGACGATTGATAATAGCAAGTCTTAAGAAGTGCAATGTATTTTTGAGATTTTTGTTTTCAAAAGGGTTTAAATTATGCTTTGAAGCATTGAATGATGAGTATGAGAAACAAGAAAAACTTTATAGTAGTTGACCAACTACGTTTAACATTCTAAATACTCTTATGGAATAAAGTTAAATGATTGATGATCAAAATCTACTTGAAGTTTGGCCAAATGCAACGATCATCCAAAATTTGGTGCTCAAATCATTAAATTAATTGTTAGTTTAAAAAAATCCACCAGCAATTAAATTTTTATGAATCGTTCTCATCATCCAGGAAAAAGCAACAATCATGAATTACTAGTTTCAAAGGAATTTAGACAAAGTGGCATCATTTCAAACATTGAAGCTTTACTGTGATTGATGAGCGTGAGAAACAAGACAAAATTTATAGTTATTGATTTACTGAAATTAGCGCCAGGCGATGATTTTTAATAGTTCATGTCAAGTACTCGTAGATACTTCTAATTTTTGCTGAAATTTTGAGAATCCGGAAACTTGGAAGATAAATTTTTTGACAAATTTTGTCTTGTCGAATGGGCACTTAATGTCACCTTCTAAGTTCCAAAAGTCTAGGAAAATCTATCAAAATTTAGTAGTTTCAGAGGAGATTTTGGCGATTTGGAGATGAAGATGTTGGTACCTATAGGATGATATCTTGATGGTTTCAAAAATGGCACGAATTTCAGTGACTTCAAAAGCCCTCTCGCTGCTCTATTTGTTGACGAGTTTGGTCATTATCAGTTGAAGATTGTCGACTCCAAAGTTTTGAACTTCCAGGAAATCGTCGTTTTGCTGGTTTCATAGGAGATTTTGGCGAAAAATATATTCGTCGAACCAACCTAGCACAGGACTTTCCATTGTGGAAAAAAAAGTGAAACCCAAGGAGGTGGCGGCGGGCAGAGGGAGGTGCTGGATGAAAGGGTTCTAACGGGACAAAAGCTATGACGAGGAATCTTGTTGGCTTCTGGGTATCTGCCAAAGGGAATTCAACCGACCTCCCATGTATATCCAATCGATTTGGCATCGTCGGATCCGCGAATCCGCCTTATAGTACACAATGACCGAGTTGTCACGCGGGTTGTCGCACTTCCACCAGGACCGCTCTCAATTTCGTCTAAAGAAGCCCGTCTGGAGAGGGAGCTGCAGGCTTACCCAGTTCTGGGTTTGGAGAATCAATCGCGAACCAGGTGACTGAAAGGAGGGATCGAAGTAGAAAGTGCGCTCGGGAGTTTTAACTGGGTCAAATCCACCTGTTTCTCCCTACCAACATGAGAAGGCTCGAAAAGGCCCTTTTTCGTTCTCGAAATTTTTTTTTATGATCACTCGCGATTATACGTCACTTTAAGCGCGATAAACACCGTGCGTTTCATTATAATCCGTAGTAAAATGAAGTCGTGACTGCATGGGGGTTGATTTCAAAAGTGTTCACATAGGCTGCACGATCCCGTATATCACTTATGTAACAGGCACTGAAAGCATAATATGCAACGTTCTTACTGCATAACAGAAGAACTTCGGTGTGAAGAAGCGCAACTGAGCATGCATGTGGGGAGCTCAAGAGACTTCAACGGGTGGTTGGAAAGATGGACAAATTCTGAGATTGACTGTGTACGTTATTGAGGTCTGCCAACCAGCTGGGGTTGAGATATAAAATAAAATATGGCAAGAAATTGTGTGTAAATGGTAGTTTTGAAAAAGGTGGGGATTCGAAAGTGGGAGTTGTGTTGGAAATTTGAGAAAATTGTGAAGAATTTTTTGGGAAGTTGGGGAAGTTTTTGAGGTGATGGGTTTTTGATGAAATAATGTTCACTTACCATGACTGCAAGAGATGGGGGGCAAGAACTGTGTTGCGAGAACTAGCAAGACAATACTGAAGGCATGAGATTGGGGCTGAAAGGAGGACTCCCACCACCTCAAGACGGCTGCTACCCGGGGCCTGGCGATCTCTCCCTTCTCCGTCGAGTCTCTCCTTGCCAGGGTCCCCCCTTTCGAAGATCCTGAAGAGGCGTCGAGCGATTTTCCAGTCGTTAGGGTTGAAAAGGGATCGATCGGGGGGATCACACGGGAGATGAGTGGTCTCGTCCTCGATAATAAGGGACGTAACGAGGCGTGGGAAATTGAAAGAGATGACGTATACAGAGCAAACCTGCCAGCCTTCCCTGGAGATGTTAAAGGTGATTTTAATACTTGAATTATACAATCCTGAGTTGTGAGTTCAGAATGGGGTCGATGAGTACACGAAGACGTCGCCCCATATTGTTATGACTAGATCATCTATGAGTGATGACCTACACAGCAGAAACTAGGGCTTCCAAACCAGAATCCCAAACTTTGAAGATCTCACAGCCATTAGCACACATTAAGATCCCTTTCAAAGGTACAACAATGGTTTTGGTTTTGAATGGACCAAGAAAACGCTGCAAATTATTTCACCAAGGTTTATTATTTTCCTGTATAGATCACTCATCTGCAAAGATCACAGCTTCGCCATTGTCACTATTTATTTATTTTTTGTTTTTACCTACCAACCAGAGGTACCTAGTACCTACCTCACCATACTGCCTAAGTAATATTCTTTTGCAATTTTCATTTTTATGCAGCTTTTATGCATAACATGCTTTTATGCAGGGTGGATCCTACCGAGTGTGAAAAAGGTACATAAGAAGGTGGAGCAGAATGCCACCAACCGAACCTTCCTTGCTCAACTCCTTACAAAATAGGATTTTTCAAATTTTAAAAACGCTGCAAATCATTGCCCGAAGGTTTATTATTTTCTGTATAGATCCCTCCCTACCAACCATAGATACCTATTACCTACTAGGGCATTTTTTGAAAATTTCAACCCTTCATTTCCATTTGGTTGGTGGTTGGGGTCGAAAGGTACCTACTACCTACCACACCATACTGCCTTCGACCTTCACAATCAAGTTTATTAGAAAGAACTAAACGGCTTCACACTCGATTCGAAGAAATATCGAGCTTCATATGGAAATTTGATCACTGGTTGCTAAGGAAGGCATAACTGAATTTAACCAACTCGCGAGAAACGAACAGCTATCGCATATTTTAAATAACTGAAATTTCAAAAGACGATTAGAGATTCTTTAGTGATTCACCTCGTGATTATGTTTTATCGAAGGAAAACTATCAAGTAACTTTCGTATAGGAGCGAACCGGTTTGTCCTACAGCGCTTCCGTAGGTGGTCTCAAAAATGTTTAAAAATTCTATATATTTCAAATTGGTGAAAAAACGATACCTTTATTTCGAGAGTTTTCGAGCTAGGACACTATTGAAAATTTCAATCCTTAATTTTCACCCCTTAGAAGTGACTGACATCAACCAAAAGCTTCGCGGCACAACTAGACCCCAAATGGAGCCCACATACCAAATTTGAACCAAATCGGTCCAGGGTTGCTAAGAAAAGTGCCGCGGACGGTGTACGGTGGACAGACGGAAAATTTTTATTCGATTTTCGGATTCTACGTACCTTAAAACAAAAACCAACAAATTTTGATGGGGTGTTAAAATTTGTTTTCTTGGTCGATTCCAAAGGTTCATTATTGAAAATAGTAAACCAACAAAATTTAACCCCTCAAAATTTGTTGCTTCATGTTTCGAAGTGTGTAGAATCCAAAATTCGAAAACAAATTTTGCCATTCGTCAGTTACCATAAACCGATTTTGATGAAATTTGGTATGTGGGCTCCATTTGGGGTCTAGTTGTGCCCCGCAGCTTTTATTTCATTCACTTCTGAGGGTTGAAAAATAAGGGCAATGATTTCGAAAACACCCTAGCTCAAAATATTTCTTTATGAAGGTATTGTTTTTTTCATCAATTTAAAATAGTATTAAATTTTTAGAACAGAGTGAGACCACCCAGAGCTCTGTTGGACCAACCGTTCGCTCCCTATGAGAACTTGAGTAAGTAATAAAAGTGTTTCACTCGATGTAATTTATTTAGTACTTTAGGCAAGAAACCGCGGTCTCCCCCCCCCCCCCCTTATTACATAACATTTCTAGCGGCGTGGGAGCCTCGAATCTGAAGAGCATTTTAAAATCCATGATCTACGATACCCAACATGCGAATTCGAGTCCCCCCTCCCCCCCCCCCCGCCGCCACCCTAACGCCAACAATGGTGCCAGTCTGGCACCAAAGCGGAAATACGTCGTAACGTTGAACTTTCATCTATTAGTTTTAGTAGGCAGTCCGTCGAGGTTCACATCCGTATTCTATGTGAAACACAAAAAAAAACGTCTGCCAAGTGAGTGTGGCACATAGCTTCCTCGTATCCATAACCCGATTATATAGATGATCCAATGTATAGTAGTTGATCTCAAAACACCAATCTCTAAGTACCTTTCACTACTCTCAAAGGGGACCATCTACACGCTAATCTGGACAATCCTAGAAAATTTCATCCAATTCGGATGAAAAATGTAAGTGTTATGGCTGTTACAAGGATTTTACGTTTGCGCATGCGCAGTGGCTACTATCAGTCCGAAGGTGGTGATTTTCATAGGGGACCGTCTACACACCAACCCACACAATCCCTGAAAATTTCATAGACATCGGACAATAATTTCGTGTAGTTATGCGCGTTACAAGGATTTCATGACAGACGGACAGACAGTCACACAGACAGACAGACACGGAACCCAAATTGTTCAGGAAGGTCTAAAACGCAAAACGCGAGTGAAAATTTTGATTTTGGAGAACTTTTTTTTTCATCCTTGAAAAGTGAAAACAAAGCTTCCGCTACCTTGGTAGACTCGGAAGCAAAAAACCACGAAATATGCGGTTTGTGGTGTCCTGGCACCATGGTGGCACCACTATTAGTTCCATGGTGGTACAGAGAATAATAATAATGAATGAATAATAATGATAAGAATAATAACAATGAATGAATAATCAATAATGCATTATTCATGAAAATCCGGAGGTATAGTAAGAATTTTTCCTCAATTTCAAAGCTTGGGTACAATTAATCAGCAGCAACCGGAATAATGAAAAATCGGATAGTCTGTGAATATAATCCCCCCCCCCCTCCCATGGCGAATTTTGGTACTCTGGTGAAATCTTGTACAATTCGGAAGTTATTTGAGACAAACAAAAAAGAAACACGCAAATCGGTTGGAAATTGAGGCCTGAGCAGAGTTTACAAGATTATGCACGCAAACGCACGTTTTTCGAGCATTAACCCCCCCTTTCCCCTCCTTAAAAGGCAAAATTTGAAATTCCGGCGACCTATCGCACAACTAGATAGTTTTCCGCGTCGAACAAAAACGAACCACGAAAATCGGCTGAGAACTAAGGGCTGTGCAGACGACGCAAGATTTTGTCTCACACACACTCACACAGACATACACCTATGGTTTTTTCGCGGATTTGGATTCAGAATTGTCTAAAACGGATTACTGTGTGGTTATTTTGGTTTATTATTTTCAATAATGAACCTTTGGAATCGACCAAGAAAAAAAAATGTTAACACCCCCTCAAAATTTGATGGTTTACGTTTCAAGGTACGTAGAATCCAAAAATCGAATAAAAATTTGGCCGTCCGTCCGCCGTACGCCGTACGCGGCACTTTTCCCACTTAGCATTGACCGATTTTGATGAAATTTGGTTTGTGGGCTCCATTTGGGGTCTAGTTGTGCCCCGAAGATTTTGGTTGAGGTAGGTCACTTCTAAGGGTTCCAAAATCAATTTTGAAATTTTGAAAACGCCCTAACTCAAAAAATTTTGATGTAAAGGTATTGTTTTTCCTTCAATTTAAGATTTTATAGAATTTTTAGAATTTTTTGAGACCACGCGGAGCTCTGTAGGACCAACCGTTCGCTCACTACGAGAATGTAAAGTTTGGACGTGCGATAAATCAGAAACACGACTGTGAATCGCCAATGAGGCCTAATCACCGTTCAAATTAAAGCTGACCGAAATGCGATCGATGTTTTTTCTTCATGTTGGGTGGTTGGTAGCTTTGCAGACGAGTGATCTATATAGAAAAATAAAAAATAATAAACCATTGTGTAATAATTTGCAGCGTTTTTTTTTCTTTCTGTTGAGTGTTGTCCTCCTTCACCCCAGATGGATCGCATTAGGACGCCCAAGTATTTGGGACTGTGGGACGTCCTTAAAAAAAACATTGTTTAGTAATGCACGCATTCCAGGGGACGTCACATTGGATAAGCATTAGATCAGTTTAACCAGTTTTTAAGTGATAAAACTGTTTCACTCGGTGTAATTTATTTATTACTTTAGGCAAGAAATAGTGACCTCCCCCCCTCACCATTATCCACCTCAACATTTCTAGCGGCATGGGAGCCTCGAATCTGATGAGCACTTTAAGGCTAAATGTCACGATGTTTTAGTGTGATTCTGAAATAGGAGATGGCAGCACCATCGAGCGCCAAATTTCGTTTACTCCTCAGTTGAGAACGGATCAAGATATTTTAGTTCTGCAAACGGATTTCTGTTCAAGATCACCGTAGAATTCCGGGTAATTGGTTTAGAGAGGGTGCAAAAATTTTTTGCACACAGTTCCAGCAAAAATTTGTTCAAATTTTGAACATTTTCAAAAAGTGGCCTTATAGCCACTTGCAGAACCTTCATCAGAATACGAATCCGTTTGCGGAATTTTTCTAACTTGATCATAGCCGTCGGATTCGCGTTTTTACGATATGGAGAGGGGCGAGGGGGGCGATCATGGGCTGGGGGGGAGGGCGGCGATCAAACGCCCCGCCACCCGCCCGACCATCACATTCATGTTTTGCTAGTATGCACCCTTTGGTCTCTATTCCTTTTCCTGGCCTCCTAATAGGTAGCTACCATCAACATTTTCCTTTTCCAACTTCTCTGTCTTGAGGTTGATCGAATTGGGCGAAATTTCTATGAAAAGCAAGACACTCAGACAAATAACTTATGAGAAAGATTCTGCGTTAACTTCATTTAGATAATGGTTTGCACTACTAAATAGTTGGTTCAGAAATTGTGGTAATTTCAGTCCACTGTACATGGACTAGGTAGGTACCTACCTACTTAGTTGTTCAAGTTTAGATGTACAAAATCTAGTTGCAAAAGTCATCTCACACTGTTCTAGTTGCACTAGCAATAGATGGTTTGAGGAGCTAATTCTTGACGTTTGACGTTCATTTCCAAATTTTGTGAACAGCTAATGACGATGAAAAAATAATTAGTAGTTAATTCACTCTGCAATAGTGTTGAAAAAGGTAAAAACACCGGTTCATTATTTACCAAAAATTCAAATATCTTTGAAATAATATCAAAATAAATCTAAATAGTTGAAACTAAAATCCCCCGTGTCTGAATTTTTATTCTCGAATTCTCTCTTCTAAGAGTTAAATTATCAATTTTCTCTGTGTTTTAATGTTATTTTTGATTTCATGTAATTATAACGCAAATTACAAACATCCCAAAATTACCGTTAGTGCACTGTAATAAATACCCCAGAAATAGGGATAGTGCTGTGGTCTTACAAGGTAATTACCATACAGATGGCAACCCTACGTGTTTACCTTTTCGGATAACTCAAAAAGTTCGAGAAGAGTTCAAGGTCGCACATCTTTCTCATTCGGTAGCAATCCCGGGTACATCGGGCACTGTTGACGTTCGAATACTATAGGTAGTAGAACTAGGGTAGGCGTTGGTGATTTTACCCTTCAATATGCCCTGATTGTGCAGCGATCACTTCATCGTTTTTTAGGACGTTTTAGGGCGTCCATATGCGATTAATCTGGGGTAAAGGAGGACACAATCAACGGAAAAAATCTGCGAAGTGCTACTATCAGTTCCGGTGTCATGATTTTCATAGGGGACTATCTACATTACTACCTACTATCTACTACCTCTTGTGAAAAACGTATTGTTTACCACAATAAAGTCGTCTTTTTCTTCTTCTACATGCCAATGTGAACAATCCTGACAAATTTCGTCTAATTCGTATGATATATGTAGAAATTATGGCTGTTTCAAGGATTTAATGTTTGCGCATGCGCAGATGCAATTGTCAATTTGGAGGCCGTGATTTTAGTAGACCATCTACACCCCAATCTCCATAATCCCTGAAAATGTCATCGAAATCAGATGAGGAATGAAGAAGTTATGACTGCTACAAGGAATTCACGTTTTCGCTTGCGCAGTCACTACTATTAGTGCGGGAGTGATGATTTTCATAGGGGACCATCTACTCGCCAACCCGCACATTTCCTGAAAATTTCATCGAAATCGGATAATAACTTCTTATAGTTCTGCCCGATACAAGGATTTCACGACAGAATCAAAGACAGACAGACACGAAACCAAAATTCAGGAAGTTGTAGTTGTAGAACGCGAGTGGAAATTTTGATTTTGGATATATTTTTTTTCTTCATCCTTGAAAAGTTAAAACAATACTTCCGCTACTATTGTTTTCACTTTTCAACGTTTGAAAAAATACCTCAAAACCAAAATTCCTACTTGAGTTTTATGTTTTAGACCTTCCTGAACAATTTTGGTTCCGTGTCTGCCTGTCTGTCATGAAATCCTTGTAACACCCGAAACTATACGAAGTTAACGTCCAATTTCGATGAAAATTGATGAGGGGTATTGTGCGGATTGAGGTGTAGACGATCCCCTATGAAAATCATCGCCCCAGTATCAATCAATAATATGTATAACATGCTGCAATAATTATGATACCTAACCATTATCAGAATCTTTCTCATAAGCTTTTTATGGAAATTTCGCCCAATTCGATCAACCTCAAGACAGAGAAGTTGGAAAAGGAAAATGTTGATGGTAGCTACCTATTAGGAGGCCAGGAAAAGGAATAGAGACCTAAGGGTGCATACTAGCAAAACATGAATGTGATGGTCGGGCGGGTGGCGGGGCGTTTGATCACCGCCCTCCCCCCCAGCCCATGATCGCCCCCCTCGCCCCTCTCCATATCGTAAAAACGCGAATCCGACGGCTATGATCAAGTTAGAAAAATTCCGCAAACGGATTCGTATTCTGATGAAGGTTCTGCAAGTGGCTATAAGGCCACTTTTTGAAAATGTTCAAAATTTGAACAAATTTTTGCTGGAACTGTGTGCAAAAAATTTTTGCACACTTTCTAAACCAATTACCCGGAATTCTACGGTGATCTTGAAAAGAAATCCGTTTGCAGAACTAAAATATCTTGATCCGTTCTCAACTGAGGAGTAAACGAAATTTTCTTCATTTTGGTGCTGCCACGTGGTGGCAGATTTCACAACTAAAGTCGGGACATTTAGCCTTAAAATCCATGATCTAAAATACAAGAATGAGAAATCGAGTTCACCCCCCCCCCCCCGCCAATGGTGCCAGTCTGGCACCAAAGTGGCAATACTTCGTAACGTTGAACTTTCATCTATTAGTTTTGGTAGGCAGTCCTATTAGTTCCGTGGCGGTACAGAGAATAATTCATGAAAATCCGGAGGCATAATGAGAATTTTTCCTCAATTTCAAAGCTTAGATACAATTTGTAAGCTGTAAAGGAAGCGAAATATTGAAAAATTGGATATTTTGTGAATATCATCCCCTCACTCGCCCCCCCCCCCCCCCCCTTCGAATTTTGGTACTCTGGTGAAATTGTGTGGAATTTGGAAGATTTCTGAGTCGAGCGAATAAAGAAACACGCAAATCGGTAGGAAATTGAGGCCGGACAGAGTTTACAAGATTATGCCCGCAAACGCACGTTTTTATTATTATTATTATTATTATTATTAGTTAAAAGCTTTTATTTAGTTTCACCTGTCCCGTTGTCTGTTTGTCAATAATCAAATCTTGCAAGTTAAATTGGATCCACTTCTCGGTGTCTGAGCTGAAATTTTGCATGCATGTGTAAATCGTATGACAATGCAATATTATTAGCTTTCTGAGACCAACTTCCAATTCGTAGGGGACCATCCTCCATCTAAAACCCGAACTGTACGTGAACTTTGCCGATCGGGAGGGGGCGGGAAGAGTCAGAGTCCGTGTAATACCTCCCCTCCCAGCTATTGTTTATAGGACGTCCCACAGTGAGACTTGGGCGTCCTTATGCGATCGATCTGGGGTGAAGTTGGACAACACTCAACAGAAAAAAAAAATAACCGGTACTTGAGTATTAAACGGAGGCCACCTAACCTATAGAAATATTTCGTACCGGATACCAAAAATAACTACATAATTGGAAAGAACACACTTTAATAGATTTACAGGTGAAGTTTAGAATTGATCCGACGCCTGGTTCTGACGTTGTGCAGCCCAGAACGCAGCAATGTCGGTCAGGATGGAGTTGAAAGCGTCGCCGCCGCTAGCAGTCACACCAGATCGCCACATGTATTCTGCCAAATAGCTATCCAAATGATGACGCGCAGTTCCTCGCTGCCTTTTATTCCTCCACTTTGCACTGCCCCACATTCGCTCGACATATTGCGTACTAGCCCCAGTTTCAGGGTCCACGAAGTTGTATTTGTGGTTTACCGTGAAATGTGTGAAGCCGGCGTTTTCTAGTTCCTGAGATCTGTATATATCTGATCTGTATATATGATATATATACAGGTGTTATATACGATATATACAGGTGGTATATATGATATATATACAGGCCACCATATATATACAGGCCACCACATGATATATATATAATGATGGCCTCCGTTTAATACTCAAGTACCAAATAACCACACAGTAATCCGTTTTAGACCATTATGAATCCAAATCCGCGAAAAAAAACTATAGGTGTATGTCTGTGTGTGTGTGTGTGTGTGTGTGACAAAATCTTGTGTCGTCTGCCCAGGCCTTAGTTCTCAGCCGATTTTCGTGGTTCTTTTTTTCATTCGACGTGGAAACTATCTAGTTGTGCACTACGTCGCCTGAATTTCGAATTTTGCCTCTATACGGGAGGGGGGGGGGGGGTTAATGCTCAAAAACGAGCGTATTCGGGCATAATCTTGTAAACTCTGCCCAGGCCACAATTCCCAACCAATTTGCAAGTTTTTTTTTGTTCGACTCAGAAATCTTCCAAATTGCTATTTAACTTGAGTATCAAAATTCGCAAGAGAAGGGGGTGAGTGGGGGGATAATATTGAGAAAATATCCAATTTTCCAATATTTCGGTTCCTTTATACCTTATTAATTGTATCCAAGCTTTGAAATTGAGGTAAAATTCATGATTTTTATGAATTATTTTCTGTACCACCGCAGACTGGCACCATTGGTGGGGGGGGGGGGGGGTTGAACTCGAATTCGCATGTTGGGTGTCGTAGATCATGGATTTCAAAATGCTCTTCAAATGCGAGGCTCCCATGCCGCTAGAAATGTTAGTGTGGATAACGGTGAGGGGGGGGGGTCACTATTTCTTGCCTAAAGTAATAAATAAATTACATCGAGCGAAACAGTTTTATCGCTTACCAACTGGTTAAACTGATCTAATGCTTATCCAATGGGACGTCCCCTGGAATGCGTGCATTACTAAAAAATATGTTTGTTTTTAGTCGCAGATTAAAAATTAGAGAAAAAAACTTATTTAAAAACAAGCTTTTATTTTTAGTTCATTTAATTAACAAAACATAAAAGCTTGTTTTTAAAAAAGGTTTTTTTGTTTAATTGAAGCATTAACAAAGGCAAAATTCGAAATTCCCGTGACGTAGTGCACAACTAGAGTCTTCCCCGTCGAACAAATTATTACACAATGTTTTATTATTTTTCTATGTAGATCACTCGTCTGCAAAGCCACCAACCATCCAACATGAAGAAAAACATCGATCGCATTTCGGTCAGCTATAATTTGAACGGAGGTTAGGCCTCTTTTGCGATTCACACTCGTGTTTCTGATTTATCGTACGTCCAACCCTTAAATTCTCGTAGCGAGCGAACGGTTTGGCCTACAGGGCTCTGCTTGGTCTTAAAACATTCTAAAAAGTCTATAGAAGGAAAAAAATACCTTTATATCAAAATTTGTTCAGTTAGGGCGTTTTCAAAATTGATTTTGGAACCCTTAGAAGTGACCTACATCAACCAAAATCTTCGGGGCACAACTAGACCCCAAATGGAGCCTACATACCAAATTTCATCAAAATCGGTCAATGCTAAGTGGCAAAAGTGCCGCGTACGGCGGATGGAAGGCCAAATTTTTATTCGATTTTTGGATTCTGTGTACCTTGAAGCGTAAACCATCAAATTTTGAGGGGGTGTTAAAATTTTCTTTTTCTTGGTCGATTCCAAAGGTTCATTATTGAAAATGATAAACCAAAATAAGGGCTGAAAAGCTCAAAACACCCTAGCTCAAAAACGTTCAATATAAAGGTAATGTTTTTCATCAATTTAAAATAGGATTAAATTTTGATTTATTATTTTCAATAATGATCCTTTGGAATCGACCAAGAAAAAAATTGGTTTCCCCCTCAAAATTGGTTGGTTTACGTTTCAAGGTGACTAGAATCCGAATACAAAAATTTTCTGTCCGTCCGCCGTACGCCCACAACTCCTTGTTTTTTCGAACTGAGTGTGAAGCGTTTATTTCTTCCAAACAAACTTGATTGTGAAGCGAAATAAAAAAAAATGGTTGGTGGGTAGTGACAATGGCCAAGCCGTGTTCTTTGCAGGCGAGTGATCTACTCAGAAAAATAATGAACCTTTGTGTAGTAATTTGCAGCGTATTTGTTATTTCTAGTATGAACTTGTAATCAAGTTCTTGGGCGAACCAACGAACTTCGAAATTTAGGAAGCCATTACTTGATACGCCTTGACTATAGAAAATCATGAAATTTGCCCACCAAAATTGGCTGGGAAAATTCGAAATAGAATGCATTCCATGACTGCACCAGAAAACGTCTGCCAAGTGGGTGTGGCACATAACTTCCTCGTATCCATAACCCGATTGTATAGATGATCCGATGCATAGTAGTTAATCTTAAAACACCAATCTCTAAGCACCTTTCACTACCCTCATAGGGGACCATCTACTCGCTAATCTGGACAACCCTAGAAAATTTCATCAAATTCGGATGAAAAATGTAAATGTTATGGCTGTTACAAGGATTTTACGTATGCGCATGCGCAGAGGCTTCTGTAAATCTTAAGGCCTTGATTTTCCTTGAGGACCACCTAAAATCTTATCCGCGTGATCCCTGAAAATGTCATCGAAATCGGGTAGAAAATGTGGAAGTTATGGCTGTTACAAGGAAATTCACGTTTGTGCATGCGCAGTGGCTACTATCAGTCCGGGGATGATGATTTTCATAGGGGACCGTCTACACACCAACCCGCACAATCTCTAAAAATTTCATAGAAATCGGACAATAACTTTGTATAGTTATGCGCGTTACAAGAAATTCATGACAGACACACAGACACGGAACCAAAATTGTTCAGAAAGGTCTTAAACGCAAAACGCGAGTGAAAATTGTGATTTTGGAGAATTTTTTTTTTCATCCTTGAAAAGTGAAAAAGCTTCCGCTACCTTGGTAGACTCGGAAGCAAAAATGGTTGGTGGGTAGTGACAATGGCCAAACCGTGTACTTTGCAGGCGAGTGATCTACTCAGAAAAATAATAAATCTTTGAGTAAGTAGTAATTTGCAGTGTATTTGTTGATTTTAGTATGAACATGTAATCAAGTTCTTGTGCGAACCAACGAACTTCGAAATTTAGGAAGCCATTACTTGATACCCCCTGACTATCGAAAATTAAGAAATATTTCCCATCAAAATTGGCTGGGATAATTCGAAATAGAGTGCATTCCATGACTACACCAGAAAAATATTTTGCGTCTATCCACGATCGTCGACAACTAACAAGGAAGAAGAAGAAGAAGCTGCATCCCGTTGGTGTTGGTGTCACTCTTTATTTCTTTATCGGTGTTCGCACAAGCAAAGTTTATTTTCGGATTTTATTACAAAGAAATAAATTCACTCACATTGTTTTGAGTTCCATCTTATTTAGGAGTTTCCAGTGATTAGCTTCGTTGTTTCGTCGAACTGATTAAATTCGTTTGTGGAGAACGTCCAGTTCATGTCCGTAGTGATTGTCGAAGTTCGGTGATTTGATCAATTTGTGTTGCCGTTCATTTCCGGATTTCCCCCTTTTGCGGAGAGGGTTGTCGTGATTGCATGGTATTTTGCAAATCGGACTTATGTTTGTTTCACAGTTCAAGTAAGTTTCCAAAAATAATATTAAGTTTCAAGACCTACTAAGTAAGACATCTGTTAGATTGACGAATAGAATCCAGGTTTGGGAGACCAACATGGGGCACCAGCATCATTTTTCAAGAAATTTATTTCACAGACAATGTACTACATTGAATGTAGGTCTGTAACCTATGTAGATATTATTATTATTATTATTAAGTGGTCTCAGCCGCTCGCCGTTCATTCCTCGTTACGGGTCAGTATTTCACGAAATTGAAGGCGCATAAGCTTAAAAGTTGTAGGTAACTAAATTTGAAATTTTAAAGTATTTTAGAAATTCATTAGTGTCTAGGGAATTGAAAAACTGAAATATTGCCGTGGGAACCATCAAAGTCGAACAATAATTGCCAGAGAAAAATGGGAAAAACCGTTAATTCAGTTGTTTTCCCCATAAAATGTAGCTAAACTTGAAATTTTCAAGGATTTTAGAAATTTATTAGTGCATGGGCCTAGGGAATTGAAAAACTGAAATATTGCCTCTGAAATCATCAAAATCGAAAATTCTATGGGAAAAACATAGAAAAACCTTTATTCAGTAGTTTTCCCCATTTTTCTTTGGCAATTATTGTTCGATTTTGACGATTCCAGCGGCAATATTTCAGTTTTTCAATTCCCTAGAGCCGTGCACTAATGAGTTTCTAAAATCCTATAAAATTTCAAATTTATGTACAAATTTTCAAGTTTTTGCGCCTTCAATATCGCGAAATGCTAGGAACGAACGGCGACCGACTGAGCCCCCCTAACAGCTACATTTCGTCGTGGAATCAGCAACACCACCGAGCTCGTTTTTTACAATTTTTGAGGAGAGAGAAATAACCGATTGAAAACAAAAAAAACGTCAGTCAATTAGGCCTTGATGGACTAAAAAATCGGGTTTTTCTCTCTCCTGAAAAGTTGTGAAAAACGAGCTCGGTGGTGTTGCTGATTCCACGACGCTTTCAGAATCTTGTGGTAATCTCGAAAAATGTTTTATTCGCTTTCTCAAAGTTTGCTGGACAATGGTCAAATGATGGTGATATTTCGGTAAGTTTAGAATTGACAGGGTGCACTCAATAACACGCGCAGTACTTCACCCACGTCATCTGAGAACAACCAATTTGCAATAAAAACTGACTTGCAGGTTTTTTTTACTCAACTAAAAATCCGGTTCATTTCACTCTTGGATTTGTTCGTGTTTTCGACCTCGTCACAGTAAAACGGCTTCAACTCCCCTCAACTGAAGAACTAACTTCAATTTTGATGTTACCAGTTGAATTTTGCGTGCTTATACCGATTAAAGCCTCTTTAATCCAGCTTGTGATTAAATGAGCGTAGCCTTGATAAGACGCCAGAATGGCAGCTTCCGAATGGTATGTAAGTATGTGGAAAAAAGTTACTATCGAATTTATGTGAAAAACGCTGCAAATCATTGCTCAAAGGTTTATTATTTTCTGTATAGATCACCCTTCTGTATAGATCACTGGCACTCCATCAATAGCACCTACCACCATCTGTATTCTCCCTTGACCTTCCCTCTCAAATTTCAGCTTCCTGCGTTCAATAGGATTGAAAATGACTTCGGAGCTCACTCAGCTGATCAGTGATGTGAAGAGTGAAGACGATCTCCTCGAATGCTGAAGACGCCTGGAAGAGCAGTTCCATTCAATAGGACTGAAAATGGCTTTGGAGCTCACTCAGCTGATCAGTGATCTGAAGAGTGAAGAAGATCTCCTCGAATGCTGGAGACGCCTGGAAGAGCACTTCTATTCAATAGGATTGAAAATGGCTTCGGAGCTCACTCAGCTGATCAGTGATCTGAAGAGTGAAGAAACCTTTGAGCAATGATTTGCAGCGTTTTTTACCCACCAACATTTTTTTTACCTACCAACTTTTTTTTACCTACCAGCTAGGTACTACCTACCACACCATACTGGCTTCACACCTTCACAATCAAGTTTATTAGAAAGAACTAAACGCTTCACACTCGATTGGAAAAATAGAAAGCTTCATATTGAAATTTGATTACTGGTTACGCAGAAGGCAAAACTGTATACAAATCGAAGAAATGAACAGCGATCGCATTTTAGTCCGATAAAATTTGAACGGCGATTAGACCTCTTTTGCGATTCACACTCATGATTCTGTTTTATCGAAGGAAAACCTTCAAGTACTCGTAGGGACCGAACGGTTTGTCCTACAGAGCTCCGGGTGGTCTCAAAAATTTTTAAAAATTCAATACTATTTAAAATTGGTGAAAAAACGATACCTTTATTTCGAGAGTTTTCGAGCTAGGGCACTCTTGAAAATTTCAACCCTTAATTTTCACCCCTTAGAAGTGACCAACATCAACCAAAAGCTTCGCGGCACAACTAGACCCCAAATGGAGCCCATATACCGAATTTGAACCAAATCGGTCCAGTGTTGCTAAGAAAAGTGCCGCGTACGGCGTACGGCGGACGGACGGAAATTTTTTTATTCGATTTTCGTATTCTACGTACCTTGAAACGTAAAACATCAAATTTTGAGGGGGGGTTAAAATTTTTTTTTTCTTGCTCGATTCCAAAGGCTTATTATTGAAAATAATAAACCAAAATTTGAGTTTTAAAATTTGAAAAAAGGTGAATTTTTTAAAACGAAATCAACGTTTCGGTGTTGGACGCAGTTTTATTCCTATGTTATCCTACTGTTGTATTATGACGTTCTCAATGTACTTGTTTACGGCTGAAAATAAAATCTCTCTCTCTTAGGGGCGGTTTATCAAAGCTCAGGTAAAGCCTGGGTAGCTGTCTGCCTCGGATAACCTCTCGGGCAAACCAAACAGGCCGTTTATCAACGCACTTTTAACCCCCAGGTAGCGCTATCTGCTGGATAACTTTGCCTGGAGATCCGACCCTCCGGTAAAGGCTTTAACACTTGGGTAACTTCCATTTTGTCGTGATTTGGAATCCATATTGGCCTTGATTCGTATTCATAATAATTTGTGATTCTTTCGCACTTCATAATGTTCCACAACATACTTAGATTATTGATAGTTTCGGACTTTTCAGATGAGGAAATAGTTGAATTTCTCGAGTATGGTCATATTAATACGGTTCGACCTCGTCCTGACTATTTCAACATGCTGGATGTCAAATTTCATACCCATTTTTGGTTTATTATTTCTAATAATAAGCCTATGTGATCGTATCGCAAAAAATTTTTATAACCCCCCCTCAAACTTTGTCACTTTACGTTTCAAGGTGCGTAGAATCCAAATTTGCAATGTCCGTCCGCCGTCCGCGGCACTTTTCTTGGCAACACTGGACCGATTTGGTTCAAATTTGGTATATGGGCTCCATTTGGGGTCTGTTCATTTCTTCGATTTGTATACAGTTTTGCCTTCTGCGTAACCAGTAATCAAATTTCAATATGAAGCTTTCTATTTTTTCAATCGAGTGTGAAGCGTTTAGTTCTTTCTAATAAACTTGATTGTGAAGGTGTGAAGCCAGTATGGTGTGGTAGGTAGTACCTAGCTGGTAGGTAAAAAAAAGTTGGTAGGTAAAAAAAATGTTGGTGGGTAAAAAACGCTGCAAATCATTGCTCAAAAGCTTCTTCATTCTTCAGATCACTGATTAGCTGAGTGAGCTCCGCAGCCATTTTCAATCCTATTGAATGAAAGTGCTCTTCCAGGCGTCTCCAGCATTCGAGGAGATCTTCTTCACTCCTCACATCACTGATCAGCTGAGTGAGCTCCGAAGCCATTTTCAATCCTATTGAACGCAGGAAGCTGAAATTTGAGAGGGAAGGTCAAGGGAGAATACAGATGGTGGTAGGTGCTATTGATGGAGAACCAGTGATCTATACAGAAAATAATAAACATTTGAGCAATGATTTGCAGCGTTTTTCCAATAATATCTCTTCCAATAATATTATTCCAATAATACCAATGGAACGACAATACGGAGTGTGGAACAGAAGTTTCCCACAATTAATCGGAATTATTATTGGAATACCACTGAAACTTTCGACGACGACCATGTTTATTTTGGTGACAGCAGTACTCCGCTTTGCACCAAGTTATCTGAGGGATACCTACCCTAGGGATAGCTACCTGAGGGATAAATGTTGATTGATAAACGACTCGATAAACTTGGCCGCTTGGCACAGAAAAAGTCGAGGTAACTATCTGAGGCTTACCTAGGGGATACCTTCCCAATTGATAAACGGGTCCTAAGGGCCACCTTTAATCCACCTTTCTGGAGTCTGTTGAAAACGTGGTCGTTGTAATCTTATAGTATCGTTGATAGTTTCCAGTAGCCCAAAACTATCGATAGTCCTGTAGATAGTTTTACATCATTGCGGTCCTTGCGAATGAAGGTGTTGGTTAAAATCCTAGGAGCGTCGGCTCTTGGAGTGTTGCTTAGTAAAAACATTTCATTTTGGATTTAAAAATCCACGAAAGTTGGATAACTGGTTGTGCAAAGCAGTATCTCTGAGTCGGATCGAATTTTACCTTCAACTCCTCCAATACTTCGCGTGATTATTTTTGTTTCTCATTTTCGCAGAAGAAATGATCGAATGGTGAGCCGGAGGGATAGTTGCGGGCAGAATGTCAAAGACGAGCAAGCGGAAGAGCAGTGAGACAGGAAAGCAGAGTGACAGCCGCACGGCCTCCGCCAGCTCCAACAAGGATTTCTCTGGCGGTGCCAGCTCCGGTGTGAAGCGTCAAAGCGTCTTTGACAGATTGGGTAGGTACTCTGGTTCGCCAGGAATTTCGTCAACAATTCGACGCTTAATGTGCAACATATAGCATTTACAGATTTAATTCGACCTTTTACAAATTCTATTCAACTCTCCACCAGAGGGAATGGATATGGAAAGTAGCTGATTGATTAGGATTTCAATTTGTAGGCTACACAGGTGGGTAAGTAGGTAGCTTCATCCCCCTTTCCCACCCCTACCTCCTTCATCATCCCTCATTCCTATAGGTCTGCCACAGAAACTTTGCATCCTTTTGGCGCATTCTTCTGGGGAACATAGAACCACTTATCTCTTATCATCAAGCAAATTCCCGCGCGTACTATAATTTTTCGCGAATTTCTCCCCTTAAAAGTGACATGATTCCCCTCCTACTGCAGATTGAAGTTCGAGCATTCCCGAAATTGAAATTCCGTGGCACTACACGAACATCAAATTTCTCACGGCTCCAATTTCCGTGTCAAGGTTTCACCATGGAAGGTTGACTCAATCGTTATAGTTCGCAGATCCGCCACCTAGGGGGTGCCACACGGATGCAAAGTTTCTGTGGTAGACCTATAGGGCCGGCGTTGGGTGAGTCCTGGGCGTCCTACTCATTATATTTGATTGTTTTTTCCATTATTGGCGTCCCCCCTCCATCTTTGAGGGGAGTTAAAACAAATAGTACCTACCTACATGACCTCAGCGCCTTGCCAATGGGGTATTTTGGTGGGTCGGAAATTCAGGGTTTTTACCTCAAATTTAGACTTAGCACCTTTGAAAACCAATAAACTCCAACTTTTTGCCCAATGTTACAATAACATGAAGTAGACAAATTAATTAAAGAGAACTGAACCTGAACGCGAGCAACTTACTACGTCACCTAACTTGCTACGTCACAACTTGATACGTCACACCCTGCTGCCATCATTCAAATCTTCAAGTTTTATTAGCTTCCCTAATTTCTTCTAAACATTTTCTCGACGAACTGACCCGATTACCGTTATTCTTGAGCCATACTCTTTTGAAAAAAAAATTGACTGAAATACCCCTCTCAATGTCTACTGTATGGTCAGCATCGCTACTGTGTGCAATGCCGACAATCGCTTGTATTTGCACGCCCTTCATTGAAAGCGATAACTTTCTCATTAGTCGCTCTGTATCGCTGTTTACGATTATTATTATTATTATTATTTTTTTTTTTCATGAGGTCAGTTGAAGGGTTGGAATGAGTTAAATTAAGTAGTGGAGAGTTGAATTGAATTTGTAAAAAGTTGAATGTAATTTGTGAAAGGTTGAATGTAATTATTTGTAAAAGGTTGAAATAAATATGTAAGTGCTATGTATCGTGTTCTCCAAGGGAACATTTAACTCAGGGGAAGATTTGATTTTCTCTGCCCTCTCGACTATTTTGAATTCTGCACGATTTTACTTCTAGCTGCAGTGTTTCAAATTGGTTGGGTCAGTTGGTGTACGTCTCCATGTCAATTTGAAACAATTTAGAATTTGACTATTGACCGTTGAGAGGAACAGAGCATAGGACGTCTTATAGCCAAATTGAAAATGTTTTCAAGCTGTATGATTGGTTGGAATGTTGATGGACGTCGCATTTCAATCTTAAAGCTTGATACAAGAATTTATGAATTTACCAAATTCAAAATTTACCAGTAAGATAGTAATCAGTCAATGGACGTCTTCATTTCCTTCTGATTAGTTTGTTGTGAATTGAGAATGGGGTATTTCGGTGGGTCGGAAATTCAAGTTTTTGACCTCAAATTTGGATTCAGCACCCTTGAAAACCTATATACTCCAACTTTAAGCCCAATGATACTATAACATGTGGTAGAAAAATTAATTAAAGAGATCACACGTTTGAAAAAAAGGCGGACCTCCCTTAACGCACACACACTACGCCGCGCGTGTGTGTGAGTAGTAGTTTGTAGTATCCAAGAGGTCCTCCAAGGGTTCCATCTCTTCTCTGTGCATGGATACTTTTTTCAAATACAGTTGGCTAGCTACGTCACGATTGGCTAGCTACGTCACACCATTCAAATCTTCAACTTTCCTTAGCTTCTCTGATTTTTTAAAAACATTTTCACGACGAACAGACCCAATTACCGTTATTCCTGAGCCATACTCTTTTGAAAAAAAAAAATTTTAAGTTTGACTGAAATACCCCATTCTATTAGGAAGCAAACCAGGTTTTGATTTTAGAGTAGGCAAACTGATTGGGGTAAACGAGAATGATAACTTCAGAGTTTTAGATATCATTCACAGATACCAAGGGTGGGACCTCCCCTCTGTCCTTTTTGGTCGTCCTCGGGGGTGAACCTTGTTCTGCATGTCGTTTGAGCAGATTCGATAGGTAACTAATTATGAATAGTCAGTATGGTTTGCCATGTATCATGTTGCAATTATCTTTACTTTTTAGGGGAGGGAAAAAATGGGTGTTTAATCCCAAAAATGAATCATTTGATGAATGAGTAACAATCGAATCAAAATTATGGATTAGTTGATAAAAGAAAGTTCGGTGATAGCATTATACTTTAAAAACGCTGCAATAGGATGTGTTGCACTGAAGTTTTCCTCAATATGACAGCTGCCCAGCAATTTCCAAGGAAGAATTGTTTCCTCCACCTGGCAGCGTGAGCTCACCTCTCATCAACCTTCCTTGGTTATTGCCTACTGGTTATCTACGTTAACTGCGAATTCACTGAGATATGTATTATGTCTTGAATTTAACACAATAAAAGGAGAAATAAAGAAAGAACGCGGTTGAAACGGAATGAATGGGGAATTTGCCTCAATTTTAGATTCTGGAATTTCAAGGCAAATCCTATTATAGGGCCCTAGAATAACGTTTAACACTAGGAATAATCAACGGAAAAAAATTACCGTAGGAGAAAATGACTAAACAAGTGAACCTCTGTTACAAAACACCGCGAAAATCGAGGAGTATTGTTGACGTCATACGGAAAAAAAAAAAAAAACGACGCGAAAGCAACGACAACAGACAGAGTTCTAGCACGCCACACAAAACGATCCAGTGAAATGGCTACTCGAATAATGTGATTCAAATCTTGAAACTAAATAAGAGAAGATGAAGAATAATAATGCTTGATAAACTAGTAGATAGATTCGTATTGTAAAAAAGTGAGTAATACTGTTTCTTTTGGTCAATTTTGTGTTTGGGTTCTTCCTGCCAGCTCGTGGCGCACTCTTGTGCGCACTACTCGGAAGGTAAAAGTTCGCGTATGTTCCGCTTCTGTGGTAAGCGCCACAGAACCTCCTTTGAAGTCAGATTGGTAGAATATCCGTCACGTTTCAAACATGGCTGCCTCTTACACATTGCCACCACATTTAAAATTTCCATCTTCCTTAAATTCTCTAAATTTTTTGGATGCGTTTTCGAGCAGCTCACTATGGTTTTATTCCATAAAAATAAACCCTCATTCGGAAAAAAAAAAAAAAAAATGTGAGGCAAATTCCCCATTGTCTGAATACTTTCTATTATCGCAAGATGGCCGGTTAACAGGTTAGCCTTTTTCCATTGTAGAAAAATAAAATATAAATCAAGAGAGATTAAATAAATTGTGAAATAAATGAAATTATGCCTGTTCGGTCCGGAGAATGATAAATTTAATGGACTGTAATTGTGAAATTGAAAGACCGATTCTACGTTTATTAAGAGATGGAGAAAAGCAAATTTAATAATGTTGATTTGAAATATCAGAAAGAGAAAATCCCCGATACCAAGCTGAAAAGGAAATATGGATGAAGCAGAGGAATATAATAATTTGATGAGGGATTCACCTGTGTGCTCGAGACTTAGCGTGGCAGCCGGCCGGCTGGCGTTACGTGCTTCTGTTCTTCTGGCAGGAAGGTAGACCGCGAGATAATCACTCCGGTTCGCGAAATTTGAATTGCCGAGACTTAGCAGAAACGGGGGGGGCGAAAAATGAGGCAAATGTTCGGACGGCGTCTCCCATTCGAGCTCCCAATACGACTGACGGGTAAGAGAAATGGTTGATGTGAAGCGGGAACAAAGAGGGAGGCGTTAACAATAGGAAAGGTGAGAGTCAGGTCGGTGCACAACTTGGTATCCTTCCATAAACAAGATAATATAGTCCAAACATACCCCCCATCCGCAAAATTTGAAAAAATTTAGGAAATTTTGTGTATAAGAAACAAGAGACAAAATGACAAAAGAGTTTATCCAAATTCAAAATGATCTGGATAACCCACAAACTAGATAGAAACAATAAACAAGATTAGCATAAGTTCAAATATTAGTAATAATGTGCATAGAAAACAATACTTGAGCATAATAAGTAGGATTAGGATAAATTAATCTTTAGGAAGAGGAACGATACGGTTGAGAGGACGCATCACAACTCCGTTTTGAGTGTTGATACGTGCGACTCGAATCCCACCATCTCGACCCGGTAGCAGCTCACATACTCTTCCCAAGGGCCATTGGGTTGGTAGATGTTGCGGAGAGTACCAATATACTAGGTCACCCTCTTCGATGTCTTGAATAGGCTTTGTCCATTTGGGCCGATGCAGTTGCGTATGAAGATATTCGCGACTCCAGCGTGACCAGAAACCTTGAATCATCTGCCGAGTGAGTCTCCAGCGATCGAGGCGATTCATTGGGATATCCTGGACGTCAATTTCAGGACGAGCGAGAAGAGGTCCGCCGACGAGGAAATGACCAGGCGTGAGAGCATCGGTGTCGTTTGGCGAAGATGAGAGGGCATTCAAAGGACGTGAATTTAAGATGGCCTCAATACGAACTAGTACCGTGTTGAACTCCTCAACATTCAGGATTTGGTCTCCGACCAATCTCTTCAAATGGTACTTGACAGATTTGATGCCCGCCTCGACTAGTCCTGAAAAGTTAGGGGCGTATGGAGGCTGGAATAACCATTCAATCCGACGTTCCGCCAAGTATGACCGTATAGTAGATTCTGAATTAGCGAGAAATACATAAATTTCTTGGATTTCACGTGCTGCGCCTCTGAAGTTTCTTCCATTATCCGAAAAAATCCGAGTAGGAAGTCCTCTACGTGCAACGAAACGATCGAATGCAGAAAGAAAGGCTACCGAAGAGAGAGAACTAACGTATTCTATATGCACAGCCTTGCTTGACATGCATACGAACAGTGATATATAAAATTTTTCACTGCTAGCGTTTCTTCGGTTGCTATAACGTATGAAGAATGGACCACCAAAATCTACTGACGTGTTAGTGAAACAGCGTGAAGGAGTTACTCTTTCCTCCGGCAAGTTAGCCATGGGCGGTTGGAGAGGAGTATGAGGTTTCAGTTTGTAACAAATACTACACCGAAATGATCGCTGTCGGATGAGACTTTTCAGACCAATAATCCAGTATTCACGGTGCATAAGGGATTGCACCAGTCTAGGGCCACCATGACCTGAATAATTGTGAAAATAGTCACACAACAAGATGGCAAGATGTGACTCTCTAGGTATCAATAAGGGGTGTTTTGATCCAGGAGGAAGGGCGGAAAATTGTAGACGACCCCCCACCCGCAAAAACCCGTTTGGGGTGAAAAAAGGAGATAAGTGAGCGATCCGTTTTGAGCATTGATCTCCGTTGGTGATGGCTTGAATTTCCTTGGAAAAATGATGCTGTTGTGTGATCTCAACGAAGAACATGAGAGCATCCCGATATTCAGAGGGCGTAATTGGTCCTATTAACCATTCAGAATGAGGACGTTTAGCTCTTTTCATGAGTAAATTGTAAAGAAACCGTAGAACATAGGTGAAGCGTCTCTGCAATTTCAGAAGTGAGTAAGAAGTTTTCAAAAACTCAACGAAGAATGGAGATCCCGTATTTACTACAAGCACTGGATACGACAGGTTCTTGCTCTCAGGAATGGTGGCTGGCAAGTCCAGTTGAGCGATTGGCCATCGATCAACAGGTAAGTGTAAAAACTCTGGTCCGTGCCACCAGAAGTTATTATTTATGAGTTCGGAGGGACGTAACCCTCTGCTTGCTGGGTCGGCTGAGTTGAATTCCCCTGCTACATGACGCCACACAGCTTCAGGGCAGTCAGTATGAATCTGAGTGACCCTGTTCGCCACGAAGATCTGAAGTTTGTAAGGAGGTGTTCTTATCCACGCTAGAACCGTTGAAGAGTCCGTCAAACATATGACATCCGAAACCAAATGGGAGGGAGAGAGAGGTAGTACAACACGAACGAGCTTGGCCAACAAACATGCTGCACCTAGCTCCAAGCGATTGATCGTCCACGCTTTGAGTGGAGATACTCGTGTTTTTGCACGAAGTAAATGAACAGCTACCCCATGAATACTTTCAACTCGAAGATATACCGCGGCAGCCATACCAAAGGAACTTGCATCCGAGAATCCAACGATCTGAAGTCTCAAGTAAGGTTCGAGCAGAATATAACGCGGAATACGAATTTGCTCAAGAACATGAAACTCATCCTGAAAGGCAATCCACCTGTCGTGGAGTTCAGGTGTGAGAGGATCGTCCCATTTCAGCTTTGCTAACCAAATTTGTTGGAGAAAAACTTTGATAGCAAAGGTTACAGGCGCTATGTATCCGTTCAAATCAAAAATTCGTGCCAAACGAGATAGAATTCCCCGTTTTGTACAGGGTTCATCTGAAGAGTCAATCCGATATCGAAATGCATCAAGTGAAGGGTCCCATAACAATCCTAAAACTTTGATGGATGAAGAAGAGTCCGACGGAAACGGAAGTGCTTGAGGTTCCGAAGAAAACGTAGTGGTTATTGAAGGAGATGAGCTTGCCCATTTACCGAGTTCAAAGCCTCCCGCCCGACACAGGGATACCAGCTCCGAACAAAGAGAAGAAGCTTCCTGTTCCGTAGAAGCCCCGAAAAATGAATCATCAATGTATGTGCCAAATTTCAGAATTTGGGCAGCTCGAGGGTACTTATGACCCTCATCCAAAATGAGTTGTTGAATAGTGCGAAGTGCTAACCAAGGGCTACTTGACACACCGAAGGTCACCGTACGAAGTTCCCACTCTGAAATTGGCTCATCAGGTGAGAAACGCCAGAGAAACCGTTGAAACTGACAATCGTCAGGATGAAGTTGAATACAGCGATACATTTGTTTAATATCGCATGTAACCGGTATTTTATGCAATCGAAATTGAGTAACAATGCGACCTATCTCGCTCTGGAGTTTGGGGCCCGCTAGTAATGAACTATTCAAACTAGCACCGGAAGGATCTTTTTCAGCAGGGGAAAATACCACTCTGACTTTATTACCTGCATCCGAGGTTTTTAAGACACCGTGATGCGTCATTAGGTAGTCAGAATGCGTAGACATTTTTACCATATGTCCTTGTCGAACATAATCGAGCAAATTGTCTCGATACAACTGAAAATATTCCATATCCTTGGAAAATCGAGTTTCTAGTTTCAACAGACGATTAATGGCAACAGAACGAGTTGAGCCCAATTTAGGTCGAATGCCCTCCTTGAACGGAAGACGAGTAATGTATCGTCCTGAAGAATCCCTAGAGATTGTTTGTGCGAAATAATCCTCACAGTATTCATCCTCCGGATTTAGAATATCATTGGTTGAATGATCATCAACCTCCCATAAGGCCCGAAGTGAAGAGTCCAACTTAGAATCACATTGAGTACAGGATCAAATCAGTGAGGTGACATAGGATTCTGGCGTTTGATTAGGAATAGAACCCATTATAATCCAACCGAGAGTAGTGAAGATCGCCGAAGGTTTTCCTAGAAGGTGAGAAGGTTCCGGAGGAAGAATGTCCAAAAATGCTTGAACTCCAAGTAGAACGTCGATGGGAGCCGACAAATGAAAGTCCGGATCTGCTAGCTGAATCTGATTGAATTTTGAACGAATATTCAACGGAATCACACCAGTTGGTAAATCTGAAGTTATTCGCGAAACCACAGCTGCGTCGAAGTAAACTATTGAATTATTATCACTGTGCATTGGAGCTATCCCACATGAAACTAGTCCTTGTATTGATTTAAGAGAGGAACTACCAACTCCTGAGACCTGAAATGTAGATCTTTTCCGTGGAAGCGCAAGCCGATTTGCCAGTGACACAGTTATAAAATTCGCCTGACTACCTGGGTCTACGACAACTCGACAGAAATGCCACTCCCCCCTCACGTCCCTAATCCGAGCTTGTGCAGTACCGAGAAGAGAAGTAGTTTCCGAAGTAGAAGTTTCCGCAGGAGAATTCAAACATGAATTTTGGAGAGCGATGGAGGACGAAGGTTCCGTAGAAGTGAAAGCGCAGGTAGACGATCGTGAAACACCGGGAGGGGGAAGATCAGCAGCAGTCGAAGAATGAGCCAGGTTCGAAGAAGGAGGGTTTTGTACAACAGGCCGGTGTAGTTCACTATGATGTTTCCTACTTTGACAATGTCTACATTTATTGGTTGACAGGCAATTAGCAATAGCGTGCCGACCCAAACATGACCAACACCTTTGGAAAGATCTAACATAATTTTGTTTAGTTTCGAGATTGGCCTTCAGAAATAGAGGACAGTGGGCGAATTTATGACCCGCTTTTCCGCAAGGACAAAACTTTGAATTTGAATCAATTTTCGTAGATACGACACTTTTGTCCTGTGTGGCCACAAATGAACGTTTCTTTTCAAGAACCGCAGGGAATGAAGTTTTGTTGGACGAAGTCGATTGCGATTCTCCGGTGGTTAAATGGTTCACAATACACATATCGCGAAGAAATTTAACCAATTTGTCAAATGTGGGAAACTCCGTATCTAAGAATTTTATTTCAAACTCTCTACGGGTTTTTTGGTCAATGAGACTCAAACTCCAATGCAACAGAATAAATTGTGATAAATGGGGTATATTTAAACCATTCAAACTGGCCACATTAGATTGAATTGTTTCGACTAAATCTTTCAGAGATTTAGGGGACATATTTCTCAGAGGTGTCAACTTGAATATATTATTTAGGTAGTGAGAAGCCAATGCCCGTTTGTTCAAATACTCCTTTTTTAATAAGTTATAGAGTACCATGTAGTTATCAGGATGGAAAGGTACAGTTTCTGCCAATTTGAGCGCGCTACCTTCCAAGTAACTGAGAAGGAAACTAAATTTTTCTACATCCGAGAAGCTCGTGTTTTTATGAATAATTGAATCATATAGTGCAATAAAACCAGGAAATTTGTCCAAGTCGCCTGAAAACTTGGCAACATTCAACGAAGGTAGATAGGCACGTGGATTTGCAGTACTAGTCGTTTTCACTCCTTGAGCCGGCGGGATGGCTCGACTAGCAGCATATTTATTCCTAGCAGCAAGAATAGGAAAGTACATTTCATCAAAGGCATCACTCTTTTGTGTAATCCTCATCTCGAAATCAGCATGTAATACACTCATTTCGGCTAAATCTGTAAGAATGTTGTTGAAATCCGCATATGTTTCGACCACTCGATCTGCCCGAACCATGAATTTATCGATATTAGTTGGAAGTGAAGGAATCAAGTCAAAGGCTATCTGAGCTTGAGACCATAACCGTTCAAGTTTGCTATTCAAGACTTTGAAGTGTTTAACATCCTGCTCTGATGCCATGTCGACCTATGAGCTGATACCGACAAGAGAAGGAAAGATCGGCTAAGACAACCAGAACAAAGGAAGGAACACAGGACAAACGTCAAAGGGTGGAAAGGAACAAATAATGAACAATGATTGTACGGAAATAATGTTCGTGAACGAACCTGAGGAAAGAATGACAAACGTGGTAGGTAAGAGGATTACAAAATGGTGAATATCTACTTTGAAGGTCAATTTAAGATATACCTACCTATACTCAAGTATTGCACATACACATATTACAACTATGAAAGGAATTAATGTGCCGATCGATCCGGCTTGAAGTAACCACTAAACGTATGTTCGGTCCGGAGAATGATAAATTTAATGGACTGTAATTGTGAAATTGAAAGACCGATTCTACGTTTATTAAGAGATGGAGAAAAGCAAATTTAATAATGTTGATTTGAAATATCAGAAAGAGAAAATCCCCGATACCAAGCTGAAAAGGAAATATGGATGAAGCAGAGGAATATAATAATTTGATGAGGGATTCACCTGTGTGCTCGAGACTTAGCGTGGCAGCCGGCCGGCTGGCGTTACGTGCTTCTGTTCTTCTGGCAGGAAGGTAGACCGCGAGATAATCACTCCGGTTCGCGAAATTTGAATTGCCGAGACTTAGCAGAAACGGGGGGGCGAAAAATGAGGCAAATGTTCGGACGGCGTCTCCCATTCGAGCTCCCAATACGACTGACGGGTAAGAGAAATGGTTGATGTGAAGCGGGAACAAAGAGGGAGGCGTTAACAATAGGAAAGGTGAGAGTCAGGTCGGTGCACAACTTGGTATCCTTCCATAAACAAGATAATATAGTCCAAACAATGCCAATACTTTGTTCTAAATAAGTTGTAGAAATAAAATTGTCTTCTCCAAATAAATGGTAGACATAACAATATGAACTTAAAAAATAAAATAAAAAAAAATAAAAAAATAAAATCGAGAATCACATTTATCAAATACTTTTATCACGTCAACTCTAGTCTTCATACATTCCTTCTCTCATTAGTGTTGTTATCCCCGCAGGTACAAAAGCCACGTCCAGCAGGTCCTCAACGGAAAGGAACCTCTCCATCAACACATCGATTTCCGACTCTTTCTGCCGTAGTTGGGCTCAGAATGGCACCTGCTCTTATGACAAGTCTTGCAAATTGGCCCACAGTCATGCATTAATCAGCCCTTCTAAGAGGAGTACGTACCTTATTTTTTGTTTGATATTACTCTTTGTATTTTTCTAACAATCTTCCATTTATGGAGGCTCTAAAGTGGTAAGAAAAAGTACAGTTTAACTGGTGGGTTTACAGGGTTTTGTCGACCCTCATGAGCTATTTTCCTTCAATCGCCCACCCATAAAAATGAAGAGACGTCGCCGAGAGAGTAATAGCTGAAATCCCGCTTTAGCGCTAGCTAATAATAGCGTGATGGTTCTCGTAGCTTACTTGTGTTCTGAGTTATTGTATCTACTTGAAATTGCAGATTTGAGTTAGATTATTGTTTTAGTTTCTCGCGGTCATCCCATCAGTTTTCCCACTTTCCAACACTCTAATTTATTTTAAATGGGAATACGTGAGCATATTGGTACTGCTTTCCGAACGTGGTCAAGTCCCACTGTCATGTTCACAACTTGCAATACTAAAGGAAATAATTCAAACGAGTGTTGAAAAAAAGATACAACCATTTACTAATATCATCTCAAGGAAAGAATGACCAGTCCAGTAGATCCCTTCCTAGTCCAGAACTGTTCCATTACCTATACGATATCTTCTCAGTCCGTAGAATCAGTAAGGGCGCTACCTGGTACATGGAACTGAACTGGAGACTACTTCCATGTTAACCAGTCCAGAAGATCTCTTCTCAGTCTAGAACTGTTCCATTATACGATATCTTCTCAGTCCGTGGAATCAGTAAGGGCGCTACCGGGTACATGGAACTGAACTGGAGACAACTTCCATGTTAACCAGTCCAGAACTGTTCCATTATACAATATCTTCTCAGTCCATGGAATCAGTAAGGGCGCTACCTGGTACATGGAACTGAACTGGAGACAACTTCCATGTTAACCAGTCCAGAACTGTTCCATTATACGATATCTTCTCAGTCTGTGGAATCAGTAAGGGCGCTACCGGGTACATGGAACTGAACTGGAGACAACTTCCATGTTAACCAGTCCAGAACTGTTCCATTATACGATATCTTCTCAGTCCATGGAATCAGTAAGGGCGCTACCTGGTACATGGAACTGAACTGGAGACAACTTCCATGTTAACCAGTCCAGAACTGTTCCATTATACGATATCTTCTCAGTCTGTGGAATCAGTAAGGGCGCTACCGGGTACATGGAACTGAACTGGAGACAACTTCCATGTTAACCAGTCCAGAACTGTTCCATTATACGATATCTTCTCAGTCCGTGGAATCAGTAAGGGCGCTACCTGGTACATGGAACTGAACTGGAGACAACTTCCATGTTAACCAGTCCAGAACTGTTCCATTATACGATATCTTCTCAGTCCATGGAATCAGTAAGGGCGCTACCTGGTACATGGAACTGAACTGGAGACAACTTCCATGTTAACCAGTCCAGAACTGTTCCATTATACGATATCTTCTCAGTCTGTGGAATCAGTAAGGGCGCTACCGGGTACATGGAACTGAACTGGAGACAACTTCCATGTTAACCAGTCCAGAACTGTTCCATTATACGATATCTTCTCAGTCCGTGGAATCAGTAAGGGCGCTACCTGGTACATGGAACTGAACTGGAGACAACTTCCATGTTAACCAGTCCAGAACTGTTCCATTATACGATATCTTCTCAGTCCATGGAATCAGTAAGGGCGCTACCTGGTACATGGAACTGAACTGGAGACAACTTCCATGTTAACCAGTCCAGAACTGTTCCATTATACGATATCTTCTCAGTCCATGGAATCAGTAAGGGCGCTACCTGGTACATGGAACTGAACTGGAGACAACTTCCATGTTAACCAGTCCAGAACTGTTCCATTATACGATATCTGCTCAGTCCGTGGAATCAGTAAGGGCACTACCTGGTACATGAAACTGAACTGGAGACAACTTCCATGTTAACCAGTCCAGAACTGTTCCATTATACGATATCTTCTCAGTCCGTGGAATCAGTAAGGGCGCTACCTGGTACATGAAACTGAACTGGAGACAACTTCCATGTTAACCAGTCCAGAACTGTTCCATTATACGATATCTTCTCAGTCCATGGAATCAGTAAGGGCGCTACCTGGTACATGGAACTGAACTGGAGGCAACTTCCATGTTAACCAGTCCAGAACTGTTCCATTATACGATATCTTCTCAGTCTGTGGAATCAGTAAGGGCGCTACCGGGTACATGGAACTGAACTGGAGACAACTTCCATGTTAACCAGTCCAGAACTGTTCCATTATACGATATCTTCTCAGTCCATGGAATCTTTAAGGGAGCTACCTGGTACATGGAACTGAACTGGAGACTACTTCCATGTTAACCAGTCCAGAACTGTTCCATTATACGATATCTTCTCAGTCTGTGGACTCAGTAAGGGTATTTCCTGGTACTCTCATGTTTAATATTACAGCTTATTTTTAATTTTTACATTGTTTCAGGATAGTTTTGTGTGGAGAGAATGCTTTATTTCTTCAAAACTAATTTGTATTATTGTATCTTGAAAGTACGAGTAGAGTTCAAATATGTTCAAACTCTGAAAATAGGTACAGGAGTTGATTTGTGATCGTTGAATGAAATTGGTGGGAAGTTGCTTGGAAGATACAGTTTATGACTTGATTGAACAGCTCTTGATGTCTTGAGTGGACAGGGGTGTCCATGTGATCATGAATGAAGTCTACTGTGGGTTGCTTGGATACTGGAATACTCTTGGATCCTAGTCATGGATACTCCTCTAGTGATGAACCTTCACTTCCATGCAACTACCTAGCTACTTAATTCTCTGGATCATTATAAATCGATACATGCACTTGATGAGTACCAATGTGTTCTTAACTCTTCTCTGAAGTAATTTGAAGACATACAGCATTCCCCCTGAAACGAAAATATAGGAATGTGATTTATGTTGGTGGTTTGAATTAGGAATTAATTGCATCTGGAATTACCACTCCCATGAGATGATTACATACTGCTCTTGTGTGTCTTGATGCACGGGGTTTTTTTTTTACACGTGACCCTGGTGTTGGACCCTCGATCTTCATTAGGTACGGGCTTCATTGGTCCATTAATTATAGAAGTCATAGATATTAATTCTGGCTAGGGAAGTCTTACCAGGCTTAGGATGGTGGCCTCACAAGTGCCTTCGAGACCCAGCGGTCCTTACTCCCATCCTAGTAAGGTGAAGCAATGTGAAGGTGATGGATGAACAGCACAAAGTCTGCAGCTACATCTCAATCCGTCCAAATTTACCAGCAGCTGGTCGCTAAGCTCTACTTGGACTGGCTATTTGCTTTACTTAACAACCAACTTTAATTTTATCAAACTTGGACGAAGACGATGGTTCAAGAAATTTAAGCACGTCGAATATTTTGATTTTGCAGATTCTGCCATCAAAAAGGAGAGTGATTTAGTTATCCCTTCAGGACTTGTTACCCGAAGGCAAATCGAAGAAGAGAAGGGTCGCGTTGTTTCGTCTTTAAAACATCAGAGTCCTGACGTCAGCACCTGGGAAAATTGGGATCAAACTGAGTTAGAATACGAAGATGAAAAAGTAAGCTTTGTTCGTCAACACAATAAAGAGGAGTTCTTACGTACCTCCAATGGTTGAGTTGGCTCTTTTTGGCGGGAAAAGTAATATTTCTCTAATATAAATATTTGCATAATTTTTGCTGAATTTCGATTTTCGTCACTGTTCCGATGAAGAGGATTTTATTCAATCAATGCAATTTCATTATTAGCATTTTTAACGTAGGAAGTAGGTATTTTTTGCTTCCTTACTATCGAATCTTTGTATTTAATGTGAAATTTCGGTCCTCCACAATTAATGAGGCTTAGCCCTCGAAGAATGCTCTTTGATTTCATCATAATACGATCTGCTGAAAAAGTGAAAAATCAATTTTTGTTTTGGTCAAATTTTTGGACTGCTCAATAACTACACTCCTGCTCAAAATTAAAGCACCACCATCCATTTTTTCGTTTGTCTCTTTCCTTCTAAATTTTGTATCCTGGACTTTCCACCAAGGAGTCTAGACACGAATCCGATAGAGCATGTTTGAGTCATGCTGAAAAGAAGAATTCGAGCGAGAGATCCACCACCAGACAATCTTCAGCAGCTGTAAACAGCAGCGAAAGAGAAGTGGGACACAATCCCCAGGAGGGTATCCAAAACTTGATTAGAGGCATGGGTCCAAGGCTCCAAGCCCTCATCCGAGCTACAGGAGCTAATACCGAGTATTGAAAAGCTAAACTGGCATAATTCAAACCTTTTTTTCACATTTTCAATTTTTATCATTTTGCCACAAGAAGTACACATTTCTTTAATTTATTAAAAACACCTTTTTTCTCGAACTTGTGCCTTTTTTGGTTACCTTTTTCCTTCTGTGTTTGCAAAAAATGTGTGCAAATGGATAAAAACTTGGAAAAACATGGATAAAGGAAAAAAGAGGGGACAAACGATGAAATAGATGGTGGTGCTCTAATTTTGAGCAGGAGTATATATAGTCCAGTATTTTTACCGATTAATTTTGTATGTACTATATAGTATATATATAGTACATACTATATATATACTATATTCTGTTATTTTATGAGGAACTGCCCACCCAACTTGGCAGACATTTTTTATATTAAGGTGGCAATTCGTGCCACAAGGAACCCACAAAGACCCACAAAGGCTAGCAAGAGCAGTCTTTTTTTTGTGAGCTGTACCAGAACCCATTTTGGACAAAAGAAGAAAAAAGTTCTACCACAGAAAGTCAACTTCTGTGTGGCGCCTCCTAGGTGGCGGATCTGCGAACTAACGGTCGAGTCTACCTTCCAGGGTGAAACCTTCGCAAGGAGATTGGACTGGATTGGACTTTTTCTGATCCAGAAATTAATTTCAAGCTGCAGTAGGGGAAAAAATATGTCACTTTGATGAGGGAAATCCCCGAAAAAATGTTGCAGAGAGATTTGCACGATGATAAGAGATAAGTAGTTGTGTCTTCTCCAGAAGAGTACACCGTAGGGATGCATAGTTTCTGTCGTGGACCTTTTGGAAGCATCTGCTGCAGGCCCGAAACACCAGCGCTCTCTAGCAGTTATCGTGATAACCATCTCTGGTTGTTATGAATTATCACTACTTCCGTATAGATCAGCAACCTGGTCGCCCGACGTTACGATTCGCCCCCAGAGCAAGTAATACGTTTCATCCCCGGTATTATGATTCGTCCCCAAAGTGTTAGTCACTTGACATGTCATTAACTATTTGTTAAGTTAACAAATAAGTTGTTAACAAATAAGTTAAAAAATAAGTTAAAAAATAAGTTGTGTTTCGAGGGGAGGAGGCAAAAGACGAGAGGAACGTACAGCCCCTGATGGTAGCCATGAATGGAAAACATTTGGCAGAAGTACTTTGGGCAGTAATCAAATGAACCGTCCATATAAATTGTTTCGCATTGAACGAGACATTTCAAGTTAGCGAGGCATGAAAATATGAGGATCCCGTTGGCCGCATCCTTATGCAACAAAAATTCCTCATCGCGAGATGTCCTTGTCTCCCAATGTTCGAAAGATTCGAAAACTTCGTCTCGTGACCTGGGCAGGGCGGGTCTTTTCTTTCTCCGAGCCATGTAAGCAACATGCCTCAAGTTTCTCACTTCCCTAATCCTCCACCGAACTCATTATTGCAACTGCCCAACTCGTCGAAGGTCACTGCTATCTGAGAGTTCGATGTCATTATCTATCCGGGGATAAAAGACAACAGTCTTCTCGGAGCCGTGCTCGAGTAGCGGGGACGAAACATAACAACGCGAAGCGGACTTTCACTCGCGTGGGGATAAAACGTACGACGCCCGCTCACATCGCTAGAAATGTAAACATACCGTAAATCAGCAGATCAAGATGGACGGTGTGCGCTAAGATCCAAAGAGAGGTGTTGTAATGACTGCATAGATTAGGTTACTGCTGAGGTAATTTACTTTTCCTAACTTCACACCTCTATTAAAGAACAGCTAACTAGTGGAGCTCCGTGCAGCAAGAATATCCTTTAACCTGCCATTTGGCAGCAACATGACCACAGACAATGCAAAAACACTATATTTTTTAGAATTCTTGATTTGTCTCTGAAGCCAGAAATATCACGTCGGTCTTTTTCCAAAACCATCCTATATTCATCGGAACGGTGACGTTTTACATCCTTGCAGTAAAATAATCAATGCGCCCAATAGGTTTCTTCCATTTGTCGCAGGTGTTGGAAAAACGAAGAGCTGCCTTGCAGAGAGAGCTTGAGCTTCAAATGAAGAAGGACGGGAGCAGAAAAGAAGTAGTTAAGGTGGTCAAAAATTGTCGTAACGAGTATAAAAATTCGTTTCTGCGTGTACTAATAAGTGCTTACATTCACATACTGTTAGCAGATTGAAAGAATGCGGCTGGCCAATTTCCTGAACATAGACGACTACCTGTTCCAAAATCTTAGGTAGCCTGGTGAGTCGGACTGAGGAAAGGACCTAGCCTCCATATCTCACCCCTTTCGTAATGCGGGCATAGAGCATACTCAGCATTACATAGAGTCATAATTCGGTAGATGAGATAGATAATTCATAATGATAGTGGGTAATTGATTGAATTTGACGCCCATTCCCACAATGCGCTTATTTTTACATTTTTACGGTAAATTAAGGTAGTTTGGTAATGTTAGTGACAGGGTCAAAACATGAATTGAGATTGAAAAAAACTTGGAATGGTTAACAAAATTGCTAAGAGACATTTTCATACTCAAATTAGTTGTACAGTCGATTTTTGAAGTTTGGTCCATCTCAATAGTAGATACCCTGTATGAAATTGGGAACCACTGCTTTTTGGTCAAACACCAAAGGCCTGTAATAAACCGACCCTTTCACTTCATCATTGGTCGGTATTCAACAACCCTCGGTCTCATTTTCCCTGGCTTGAGTGGCAGGTAGAAAGAGGACGATGTTTTTGGGACTGTAATACTCATGGACACCATACCAAGCTATCTGCATTCTTTCAATCTGCAAACAGTACATGTATTCAAAATTGTGATATAACCCAAATTTCAGTTCAGATAACTTTCTAGTTTTGTCATTCGTTTGCGCGCTCAAATCGCCTCTTAATGAATTCAAACGTTCAGTGGTATCTTATCTGGTATTTTCGGTTCTCTGCGTAGGCCCGCCGTAGTAGTTCAACCTCCAGCCTGAGTTCCACAAGTTCAGTGAGTTCCTCCAGCTCGTCCTCGTCGAGGTCGAGTGCCAGTGTTGTTAAGAAGACCGACGATAAGAAGAGGCGTCAGTCCTCATCATCTCCAGAAGACAAGAAAAAATCAACGTGAGTTGAGTTATGAATTTCAAGTGTTGATACAGGGTGTTCCAAAACTAGCGTCGAATTTTAAACTGCAATAAAAATCTTAAATTCCGCTCAATTTGAAAACGTTTTATTTGTAAAACGTAGAACTTGAACTCCGATTTAAGTGTGAAAAATCATTTCGGGCATGTGTCCACCCACACTTGCCCTACACTGAATCAACTTGGCCATTGTTCGATCACTCGCCGGTAGGTCTCCGGATCGATGGTGGCAACGTTTCTCCTGATTTCCTGCTTCAAATGGTTTGTTTGCATAAGATTAGACTTTAGGTTAGACTTTATGAAACTCCACTAAAAATAATCGAGTGGTGTCAAGTGGCTAGTGACGATTCGATACTTTCGATATTTATTGATATCGATATTTTGTTTCGATATTACCAATATTTGTATCGATATTTTTCTTGCGATATTATCAAATATCAAAAGGAAACTATTGATATCGAAAGAAAAATCGGCGCTGCGCCCCCGGATGATTTCCACTTAGAGCCTAATGGCTAAAATGTGACATACCTTGAAAAGGTTTTTGCTCCCTCTCCCTCTTTATCTTTCTTCCACTGTAATATTTAAGATACCTCCTTATTCATAATAACATCAGGTTGTCAAGCATATTTGTCGTCAAGCATATGATAAATCATAGCGCTACTTTCCTGTCGCTTTTTACTGTCGATTTTTCCTGTCGTTTTTCGGCGGGGGGTCCCATCGCTAAAACCTTTTCATGGTTAAAATTATCGGTTGTGATGGTTATATTCCTTCCCACTGTAATATATCAATTTCTCCTAATCGATAAGTTTATGCAAAAACTTATTCGATATCAGTGAAATCGATATTCTTCTTTCGATAATTTATGGTAATCACTGATATTGATTAAAAAAGATGACAAAACATATTCGATATCACTATTTTTCATTCGATATTCTATCGATATCACTGATATTGATTTAAAAAAAAAGATGCAAAAACATATTCGATATCAGTGAAATCGATGTTCTTCTTTCGATATTCTATTCGTTTTATCCTCGAGACTCAATAATCGATTATTTTCGATATCAAACATAACCTTCTCAACATAATCTTCTCTGACCCGATCAGCTGGTCGTGAAGGGGCGCCATTTGCGCTCCTATCCAGCAAGGTTATTCTGTTCACATACCTACCAAGTTTCTTGGTATGTAAACAGAACGATGGTGATAATATTCTTTAAAAGCAATTATGTAATCGTTATTATTATGTCTCCCTTGTGGGTTAGATGTCTGACAAGAAATTCCATACTCAGTATGTGTCTTAAGATACGTCTCTGCGGTGGTTTAGACCCCTTTGAGCAAAGTGTTGTTGAGTTTGACGACGATTTTCCTGACATAACTCGCGAAGATCTCGTGGAGTAACTTGTATTGAAGACGGATTTCATATCCCTGAAGCAACTGAAGTGCTGCAAATCTTTGGATCCGCACAACTTCGTTAATTCAGGGCATGTGAAATCCGTCTCATGCAAGGTACTCCTAGGTGACAAGGTGGTGGTGTTTGGAAAGGTAAGTAATTCAAATGTTATCCAATTATTATTAGGTTAATTGAAATAATAACGATGTATGCCATGTTTTGGGCAGGTAGTAGATTCAACAACGGTCGTTTGATGAAAATAATGTTATGATAGCATCCCCTGCCCATTGCTAAGTCAACATTGTTATGAAAATTTGAAAAATCATGGGAAAAGATCTACTCATGATAGAAGAATCCAGTTGATACCAAAACTCTTAGTGAGGGCTCTACTTTCAATTAAAAATTATAATAAACCACTTTCCCGACTATAGCACGCACCCTACTTCGAGCCATGAAGCAGTAGTACCTATTGTATGAGCGATTTTTCAAAATTAGGTTCCATATACCGGGTGTCCCAGAAGTTATGGTCCACCCTCCGGCATTTCCGTATTTAATTACGTAATAAAATGGGCCCAACGCCATTTTTCATATTTTTTTGTAAAGAATTCAGAAAAAATACTTTTGCGCAAAAAAATTGCGCGCAATTGACACTAACTTTGTTTTTTCAAATGGAAACCCCCATTTTTTATTGCAGATTCAGATTCTACGTCAAATTTCATGAGAAATTCATACCCGAACCGATGTTTTTCATTGCGCACAACTGGTACTTTTCGCGCGCAAAGTGACCAGGGTGCGCAAAAGTGAATTTTTTTTTAACCCCAAGTGTGGCACATTTTTTTCATTATTTTTGACGCTGAATCACGTGGTGAGGTCCTTTCTTCGATTTCATTGTTATTTTTCCAAATTTAGAAGGAAAAATAATGGTTTTGGACTTAATTTTCCCTCCCCCTTTCGTGACACGGGCTGGGGACCGGCTATGGCAGAATTAAAAATAAATTCCTCTAATCTAAATTTTAAAAAATGTTGGAAAGTAGGTGGGTACTACTTTACTACTTTAATGTAAAACAAATCAATAAGCTTTTTTTAATTTCATTATTACTATGTTAGTTTTTTATTACTACTTTTTTTCGGAGATTTTGTAACTTTTAATTTTCTTTTTGAAAGTTTTGAGATGATAAATTTAATGTAAAAAAAATCAATAAGCTTTTTTAATTTCATTATTACTATCTTAGTTTTTATTACTACTTTTTTCGGAGATTTTGTAACTTTTTGATTTTTTTTTTTAACATTAAAGTAGGTAAGTACCTAGCTACTTTACAATATTTTTTTTTTAATTTAGAAGTGATGAATTTATTTTTAATCTAGCCAGGTCCCCACCCAGCCCGTATTGCGAAAGGGTGAGGGAAAATAAAGTCCAAAAACATTATGTTTCCTTCTAAATATGGAAAAATAACGATGAAATCGAAGAAAGGACCTCACCACGTGATTTAGCGTCAAAAATAATGAAAAAAAATGTGCCACACTTGGGGTTAAAAAAAAATCACTTTTGCGCACACTGGTCACTTTGCGCGCGAAAAGTACCAGTTGCACACAATGAAAAAAATCGATTCAGGTATGAATTTCTCATGAAATTTGACGCAGAATCTGAATCTGCAATAAAAAAATGGGGGTTCCCATTTGAAAAAAACAAAGTTAGTGTCAATTGCGCACAATTGCGCGCAATTTTTTTGCGCTAAAGTATTTTTCCTGAATTCTTTACAAAAAAATATGAAAAATGGCGTTGGGCCCATTTTATTACGTAATTAAATACGGAAATGCCGGAGGGTGGACCATAACTTCTGGGACACCCGGTATGTATATATTGACCTACACGTTTACTCCGTTTTATGGTTCGAATATGGATAGATTAACATTCAATGGAGTCATTACTTGAATTTTGAAATTCAGGAGATGAAGTGCACATTTACATCGATCATTTACTAATTGAACTTCAAAACAATCACGCAAATTGGTTCGAAATTATCTTCCTGGGAACTTCGTACAAATCGAAACACTTGGACACAAACAAAAACATTTCGTGAAGCTCGTCCAATGAGGGTAGGTATTCTATTATTACTACCTAACTACTGATGACTGAAGTAACGTAAGCACATTAAAATGTGATGTATTTTTATTCTTACTGGTGATGAAATGCCGAGAACAAACCAGTACTTGTCTTTTTTCTTATAGGTCTTTTGTCTTTTCACATTGGCTTCTAATGACTTTCGGTAAACAATACAACGAAATACTGCTCCCGTGACGGGAAGAGCAGCCAAACACCGGACAAATCGGCATGCCTAATGAAAAAATCTTTGTTTACAACGATGGGAATTCAGTCAGTTTATCGAACATGGTTGTCAGATACGCTGGGAATAAGCGACGCCAAAAGGCTGATATTCTTATTTTTTTGGAAAGTTCTCTTGTCTTTCCACACTGTTTCTAATCACTTTTGGCAAACCAAAAAAGTAAATACCGCTTCCATGACGAGAAGAGCAACTAATAACCGCATAAATTGGCATAATGAAAAACCGTCCATACAATCTTTGTTTACAACGGAGTCAACATGGCCGCCTTTCAGCGAGATTCGAATAACCATTCGATTAGTCGAAGAATCGATACATCCGTTCTGTGTGACGTCACACGGATAAAAGCAATTGAAACCTATCACTGATATTGATTTAAAAAAAAAAATGCAAAAACATTCGATATCAGTGACAATGTCACACTGATATTTTCGTAAAAAAAAGATGCAAAACATATTCGATGTCAGTGAAATCGGTATTTTTCTTTCGATATTCTATCGATATCACTGATATTGATGAAAAAAAAGATTTAAAAAAAAATTCAGTGACAATGTTACATCAATATTTTTGTTTCGATATTCTATCGATATTAGTGATATCGATATTTTTCTTCCGATATTATATCGATATCGATACTGTCTTCCGATATTATTTCGATGTTAAATATCGCATCGACAGGTACATCGAATCGTCACTACAAATGGCCACTCCAGAGTTCCTCAAAGGGAGATGATGCTGTCTGGAAATTGTTCTCGCCAAAGTGCCATTAGAGAGTTTTTGCACGCAAATAACGTGCCCGAGGAACCCTTTCGCCAATTTGGCGGAGTCTGTTCTGAATCCCTAAACGTGGCTGGCCTATGATTAACCTTTCTATTTATAACTATTATAGTACTTTTTTCGATTGTCAACTGTCATTATTTGTCATCTGTCACCTAGCAAACAAAACCGAAACAAAGCGTGGCTGTAGCACTTTGCGTCACTTGGGACATCAGTGACAATGGACCAACATCTTTTGAAGCTGGCTTACTCGCTGGGGGCGGTTAGCAACGTGATTACGCTCTCTAGGTTGACGTTCTTTGGCTCATTGAGCTGACAAAAACTCAATTGCCTCGCAGAAGATGTCGCAAGTTGTACAATCCTCCTGGAAACAAAATCCTTCGAATTCTCCAGTTTTGCCCAGTCGCACAGTACTGTGAGTTTATAGGTCAAGTGATCAAAAATCAATTTGTGGAGAGTTCTGTTAGGAAAGGTTGCTCTGATCATGGATTTCATACTGCTTCATATTTCAAGGAAAGAAAATTGCACAATAAACGATATTAGAAGAATTTTATGAAAAATACTGAAATTTTAAATTCAAAACAAAAGTAACATTTCACCAATTTTACAAAAGTTTAGGTACCGACACATAGGTAATAATTAGATATCTTTAGAAGAGTATTACACTGAATGATGAAGCTAAATCGTCACTGTCATTAGCGCTGCTGTTGTTGGAGAGAGCGCTTCCACAACTCAGTTCCATAGCGTTAGATGTGCTTGGTACAGCATTAGGTATCAGTTCTGTGGATGGTGGTCGTGTCAATGAAGTTATCCCTAATCAGATACTGGTTGATGACTTCATAATCTTTTCTGTTCTATTCTGTTGGTATGAAACATGCGAGGATGTGTTTTTTTTTCCTCTCCACACTTTCCTGCGACTTCAATTTTTCAAAACGCTTTCTATTAGGATTGCAAATTTCATAGAAAAAAAAAGTCGCGGCAAATTCCAACGGGATTGAGTCAAGGGATAAAGCCAGAAAACATTCATCAAATGCTCTAATTCCTCATTCCTCCTCGTTTTGAAAAATTCACTATTTAATGTTAAGGTTTAAGAAGAAAAATTGGGAATTATTATTGTGACGATTTTACTGAGTGCTTAGAGGAAATTCATACTTCAAAAATTATTTAAAAACGTGAATAAAGCACATACTTGTGCCGTGACTCGTCATGAAGAGCAATAAGACCCAACTTGTTGATGTGACGGTATCTGCACTCATAATGAGCAGGTAGTTCATCGTTAGCGTTTTGGGTGAAATGAGTTATTAACATAAATGATCGCGGAACTTGCGCTCTGGTGATCCGTAGGAGGCTCGTGAGGTCAGGAAACCTATTTAAACGTGCTCAAAGACTATCTGGGGATAGGTTCTTGCACTCCTTCCCAATACTAATAGACGTTCGTTTTTTCGATTTTTTACACATACTCACAGTACTGTGGGTCGGTACAAAAACTATTCAGAAATCATTTCCCTGTACCTTTTCCCCATTCATAGTTATGGCATTTCTGTTTTGATTGACTGCTGGTCCAAGGTTACAAAATCGCGTAAACAACACAAACTGAGCACCGAACGGGTTAGTAAAACAAACCGGAATGATTAAATATAACAAAAATGATAAAACCGTGGCAACCTCACTCACTCACTGCCTGGGGTTGCCATTGGAAAAGTTTCAGTTCAGGTTGTGATGGCTTATACTCTCCCTGTTTCAAGGCCCCTCCGGCTACCCCTTATTGGAGTCAGTAAATCTTCCTCTGAGATCAGCGAACTATTTCATACCTTTCAAGTAGATTTCACGGAAAGCTGCGCGTTCCTTGATGTGGTGACCGGATGCTTCCATTCGCCAAGGTGTTCGTTCCCAGGCTGGTTGGTGTGCCCGATTATCCAAATTTTATTATTTCCAAGAAACAGATTATTTATATACCTTTTCGTTTCCCTCACCAGTTTTGAAGTAGTGACGGGACTACGACTAACCTTCACGAGAAACTGAAGTGATAACCACACTCTACTTTTGGAACACCCTGTTGTTGAAATGCAGTGTTCATTTGATTCATTATTTATTTGAAAGAATGAAGACTTTCTCAGTAGTACTTGTTTTTTTGACTTGTTAGCATGAAAAGTATCAGCCACAAAGATTCCCCGCCGAGGAAGATGAGTTCGAGCAGCGCCCGAGATGCTGATCGGAAAGGGAGAAGCAGTGGAGGGGGTTCCTCTCCTCTGAGACTTCAGTCCAGGAAGAGGAGTATCTCACCTCCTAGGAAACCGTCGCCCAAAACTAAAGTGTCCAACGATCCTTACAAAGGGATAACGTTAGAAGTCACCCTGAAGAACGACCTCGCTCTCAGAGGTGAGTGGAAGTCTTGGCAATTTTATTGGAATTAAGTACGATAGACTCTAAGCTACCATTCAGGTTCACTTGCAACTAATCTTACAACTAAATCATAAAATTTGGTCATTTAGACTATCCAGACTTGTCAGTTTTTGACTTGACTGTCAAACGACCTCTGACCATTGGTGGTAATTTCTCATTTATGTAACTTATTCTTCTGATGGCAACCATTGGCGCCCGAGCCGAGAATACATGAACTAATGCTGCCGGTTCGGTTTAGACGGTCGTAAAAGAAGCCAAACCCATGTATATCGATATTCAACAATTAAGAAGGTTCCAGTTAATGGGAAGAATGTTCCCCAGTTCCATTAATGGGGGGTTTGCCTCAATTTTAGATTCCGTAATTTCATGTCTAATCCTATAATTGGGCCCTAGAATAACGTTTAACACCAGGAATACCTAAGGGAAAATAATATCGTGGAATAAAATGCCTAAAGAAGTGAAGCCCCGTGTGACGTTTGTACTGCAGACAAGACCGTTGCCCGGTATGAGTACACGGTCCGGGAGCCGCCATGGTGGGTGGGTCCGAGCGCGGCTGGGTGCCTCCCGGCTGGGCTCCGCTGCCTTGGTCTTCTGGAGGATCTCATTTCTCGTTCTTTTTTTACCCGTGTGCCCTGTCTAGTGTCCTATTGTTTTGTTTACCCCTTTTACTCTGTTATGTTTTGTTTTATATTTAAATTTTATAGACTATTGTCGATACACTTTGTGTGGAATGGAAAATAAATATTCATTCATTCGAAGTCTCTACCAAAAAAAACACCGCGAAAATCGAGGGAGGCTGAGGGCCGCCAGTTATGTCACCATCTCGGTGTATCCTCCCGCAAAACAAAGCAAAAACTGACCGAATTCACGCTGCTATGCTCTGGCGAAGCGTAAAAGAAGTATTTCAGCAAATAGTATCAAAGAATGTCGATAGGTAGAGTTGTAGGCGCCCTTGTGACCACACCAAATTCAAGTAACGAAACTAACTAATATGATGGCAGTCCTCGAGTTAGCTCCCCAGAGTTCAACACCAGAGGATGTTGTCAGCAGGATGCTGGAAGGTGAAAGGAGCTGGACTGCTGTGGCAGAATACACAGAAAGCATCCTGACAAGGAAGATACTCTTAGAACGAGAAAGAGAGTGGAGGGAGCATCTGGTCCGCCCCCTCACCCAGAACTGATTTAACGTCCCAGGACTCAGCCCGAAGTAATGTATTGAACGGTTCCGGGCTGAGCTCCAACGTGGGAGAAGAGGAGGTGGAAACTAACAAGTATATGTAGAGAACAGTGTTCTCTCAAAGCTGTGGATCCTCATATTTTTACTTAATAGTTATAGCTGAAATTATGTTTTAAATCCCCCCCCCCCCTTGCAATAGCTCTAAATCTTCATTTCCCACCAGTTATGGTGGCATCTTTAACTACCTGTTTGTTGATAGACGCTCACTCGATAACACACCCTTCGAACCCTGAGGAAGATGATAAATTTACCAAAAGCTCGGTAAATAATCAATTTGACAAAATTGTTTGTTGGGTCGATCATCATATTTGCTGATCAATCAGAACCAGGCTCTTATCACCCACATTATCAAAATTTAGTAATTTTACTGTTACTTTTCCACAGCCAATGCGAATCGCAGGAAGGACTCGCCTCTGCGACGAGGTGTATCATCCGACCGAAGGAGCCGTCGCAGTAGTTCCCGGACTCGCCGCAGGAGTCCCGTCGTTCGCTCTTCTGCTACCAGGAGATCGCGACCCCGCAGCCCTTCAAGACCCTCCACTTCTGCTAGAGCTAGGTATTGTTCTCGAGCTAGGTTCTGTCAACATAGTCTATCTCAGCACGAAGTCCTGAGTCCCGAATTTGCGACCTGTTGCCCAACTGACTTCTAAAACCCCCTTAAAACCTTACAATTTTTCCAACTATCTCTGACAGGAAAAAATAATTGATTGTGAAACAGAAAGATGGGGTTTTGGTATAATAATTCACTGCTATATGTGAATAAAACTTATTGTGGTCATTACTGATAACAACCTCCAACCAAACAAACCATCCAAGAAATTTCCATTCAAATAGAAATAATATGCTTTGTGTGCGAAGTGGGCTGCATAACCCTATGCACTAATAAAATATATGTATTCCAGTATAATTATGCTTTGTTTGGAATACTACCAAATTTGTAAACAAGACTGGGTTTTTGTTGGATAAACCTTTTTCCGCTTACAGAACTCCTGAGAGGAAGAAAGAGGACGATCGAAAGAAAGACGATAGACGGGATCGTAAAACTGACTACAGAGAAAAAAGTAACGATTTTACTTTGACTTCGTAGTATAATATTGTTATTTTAACGTGCCATAATTCCAGCTGACATCTCAGATGGGACCATCCAGGAGAGTAACTAACTTTACTATGATTTAGGTGGTAAATGGAATTGTAAAAGTTACCAGTTAAGTAAGCTCTTAATACGTATATATTTGGGGATAAAACTCAATTAAATTATAAAAAATTAGATTTGTTTGCGTGTAGGTGTATAACAAAGATGCATGGGCTTGTGTGGAAGAGGCAGGGAAGGAACTTTGTTCAGGAAGACGTAGTCAAACGACTTTCGTCAAACGACGTTCGTCAACTCTGTTGAGCTCAACTTTGTCCTAAGCTAGCACTCAGCCTGAAAAGGCTAGTTTGCGCACGCTTAGCTAAAGAGATCCGAAAGATCGAAACGAAGAACCAAACAAAACGATCACCACTGAAAGTGGGACTTTGAAACGTTTTGACTGAACCCAAGCATTATTGATGCAGAAGGGCAAACTCTCTTCGGAAACAAGCTTTTAAGCTTACAACAAGCAGTGTGCTTACTCCAAGTCGTTCCAACGCTTCTTCGCGTTGCTGATGAGTCACCACATGACGAAAACGATTGACCAAAGTCCCATCTACACTGAAACAAAACTGACTGCCTCTTCTGCATCAATAATGCTTGGGTTCAGTCAAAACGTTTCAAAGTCCCACTTTCAGTGGTGATCGTTTTGTTTGGTTCTTCGTTTCGATCTTTCGGATCTCTTCAGCTAAGCGTGCGCAAACTAGCCTTTTCAGGCTGAGTGCTAGCTTAGGACAAAGTTGAGTTCAACAGAGTTGACGAAAGTCGTTTGACTACCAGTCGTGTGACAAACAGTCTTTTGACACAATGTCTTTCTTAAAACTCTCTTCGGAGACAAGCTTTTTAGCTTTGTTCAGGAAGGTTTAAAACGTAAATGGTAGTTGAAAGTTTTGTTGTAAAGGTAACTTTTTGTTCTCGTTCCAAAAGTAATAGGACTTCCTAACTAAACTTCACCTACCTTAAGGCCCTTTTACACGAGCGATTTTTTCCGGCAATAATTGCAGAAAAAAGTATTGCGCAACTATTTCAAAAAAGTTGGACAACTATTCTCTCCTTGAAAAATTTGCCGAAGATTGCAGGCAATTAATTGACGGGAGTTGTACAACATTTCAGGCCCACGAGCCCTCTCGGCAACTGTTGCATCGTGTTGAAATGAAGTCCAAGGGGTTTGGAGAATTATTGCACTATTGCGGCAATTTTTCGGCCTTGGGTCGGGAGAGGGAACGAAACAGCCAATCACATTGAGAGTTTTCTGTGATTAGTGTTATCGTAGTGTAGTGCACCCGAAACGTGTACATCAAACTCTTGAACGAATCGCCTGTTGCCAAAAAGCGCAGAACGATGGCCAGTCGAGTTGCCACTGGAATGCTCAGCCGCGTATTCGTATTTTGTCTGCAGACTCGGGGTCCAACCATTCCAATTAGTATTTCAAAATCTGCTTTTGACATTCGAGCGAAGTTCAAAAATAGATCACTGTCAAACAGAATTTCAGAGGTGAGAGCCAACCCACATTCTCTCTGGCTCACAAACTGGCGCTGCCAAATTCCCCTCTTTTTCCTTTGGGTGGCAGCAGCAGCGACGACCACCTCTTCACCGTTCATGGCGCAAACTGTTGTCACCCGTGTGAACGAAACAATTGAGCAATTTCTATTGCTCAACTTTATTGGTGCAACACAGTGCAATTAATTCCTTGCAACATCTTGACGCAACACCAGGCCATTTTATTGCTTTGTGTTGCGTACAACTTTTCTAGTGCAATTTTTTTGGAGTTGCGCAACTTTTGTTGTCGTGTAATCGGCCCTTTAAGTTTTTACGCGCAAAGACGAATAGATTGCAGTTCCGAACATTTGCTGTATTACTTAATACTTTGTTAGTTCTTAATCATTTATTGTAATTAGGATAATACTTAATGTTGGCTAAGTTGTGATTAAAATATTTTTTGTTAGAAGACAGTCACGACGATGGCCGTGGAAGAGTCAGAGCCCGTGAGATGAGGGAAGTAACGCGGGAAAAGGAGCGTCTGGAGGCGCTGGAGAGATGCAGAGAGCGACAAAGAGAGAGGGAGCAGAAGGAGAAAGAACGGCTGAGAGAAGACAGAGAGCGCAAAGACACAAAGCGAACCAGTCGTGACATTTCTCGAAGCTCTACCGTATCGTCAGATAAAAGGCACGAGAGGACTTATGATAGGTGAGTACCTCTTTTTTTTTTCTTTTTTTTTGGCAGGCAGGTGAGAAAATCTGTAAGATCCATAGGAGTAGTTGGATCTCGTAAGATACCTGGAAGGGTCCGCGTCCTCCAGGTTATGTGGGATTCAAACCCACTAAAAAACACCTCCTTTTTCCCCCCATGTTGGAGCTCAGCCCGGAACCGTTTTGCACATTACTTCGGGCTGAGTCCTGGGGCGTTTAATCAGTTCTGGATGAGGGGGCGGACCAGGTGCTTCCTCCACTCTCTTTCTCGTTCTAAGAGCATCTTCCTTGTCAGGATGCTCTCCGTGTATTCTGCCACAGCAGTCCAGCTCCTTCCACCTTCCAGCATCCTGCTGACAACATACTCTGGTGTTGAACTCTGTGGAGCTATCTCCAGGTCTGCCATCAGCTGATTTCTTTCAGGTGCCTATTTGGTGCATTTGAAGAAGGTGTGGAGCACATCATCATCTTCTTTGTTCTGGCAATGTAAACATGTTGGGGCAGATACCTTTCCCATTTTATGCTGGTAGGCATAAAACAGTCCATGTCCCGTAAAGAACTGCGTAAGGAAGAAGTTCACTTCTCCATGTTTCCTTTAAGGGGCCCATTCACGTGTACGCCTGGAGTCGCCGCCGAGGGCCCTAGCCGCCGTCAAAGGGGAAAACTACCCGTGAATGGTTAACAAAATCTTGAGGTCTGGCGGGCATCCGCCGCTCGGCAGGTAATCGAACATGCTCGAAAATTGCGGCCAGTTAATCCTCGGCAGCCCTGTGAATGGTTGAAGTGAGGCCGACGCCGGGCCGCACTCCCACCAGTACAGCATGTAGCCCTACCGTTTTCCTCACTTCTAGTCATCTGAGCAAGCGGTGGTTGGAAGCAGGCCTGCCAATCGGCGGAGTCAGGAGGTTTTGGCAGCCAGGTGAATGGACTACTGCGGTGGCTTCGGGGAGTACCTGTAGGGACGCGGCGGCGACTCCAGGCGTACACGTGAATGCCCTTTAGGTGAGTACCTCGTGATTAGGTTTATGTCTGTAAAAAATGGTCGATAGCCTAATATCGGTTCCCGGCTGGTGGATTCAAGTCGTTCAGCCGAGGAACAGACATAATTAGAATGACAAATTACTGGCAAACCTGGTACTGCAGCATTCCAATCACGCCTTATCATCAGGACTTGCTCCTTGGGATTGTTGGATTTACCCGGAATATCGACTCGTGACCTCCTCTTCCCAAAAGGTGTTCGTTTTATCTTGAGAGCCAGAAATCCAAGTTTAACGTTTAAGTGGGCGCCAGCTTCCCTTCGTCTCACCCTCCTCTTTTTGCCCTATCTGTTGTCTGTCGCGAGGTTAAATTCCAATTACCCAATATTCGTTTTGTTAACTTCACACCTACTCCTTCCTAAGAACGATCATTTGACAGTTTCAGGCCAGGTGATCATCCTAGCTACCAAACCCACATCATTGTGTCGGTTTCAGGCTGGCGTGATTAACCGTCACTCTACGATGCTTTAATAGTTTTGGCCAGTCGAAAAACCCCGCCACATGACTCGCCTTATTTTCATAATCTGAGAAATTCTAAATCAGATTCCAAGTCAGTGTTGAGAGAGTTGGAAATATTCTAGTAGGATAACCAGCTAGTATTTCTATCCAATGATTTAAATGTAATTGAATAAGTATACTTTTTTTTAAATGTTCCACATGATTTAATTTAAGCAGTTTAAGCAATATGAAATTCAGCATTTTCGGTTCCAAGAGACAAACTCGGTGCTTCTCATCTCGCCAGGGGCAAGCCCCCCTGGACTCCCCAGATGCTATCTACTTAAAGCTACAGAGTACTGGAGACAAGTTAACAGAGGAGAAAGCTAATGTTAAAATGGCGTGCAAGGATTTTTGTGGCCGCCTCAGTTGCGCCATCTACTTTCAGCTAAAGAACTACTGCGGAAACTGAAGTGGTGGGGGGAGGCCACACTCTCTTCATGCCGCTTTTTTTCAAATCCTTTCGAATGTCCAGTAATTGATAACTTTCCTTTTTGATTTGCAATAATTACTTGGAAAACCCAATCGAGATGATAAGTTTATTCCATATTGCCCTGACAATTGTTGTTGTCCCTATTGCCAGTAGTTCAAATGTTCAATCGACAACTGCCACCCGTAGAAACGTTTGAAACCCAGCGAATTATTGAAAATCGCTCAATTTTTTCATACAGATCGATAATATAACTAAATGTTATCAAACTAACTACTTAGATGCGGCTGGTAACGCCCCAAGGAGAAAAATGTGTGTTAAAAAAGGTGACTTGTGGCAAAGAGGTTGGGAACAAGCAATCATGAACGCGATCTGTTGCTCTCATCTAGAACTATGTCCTGGAGCTCCACCAATCAGAACGCTTCTCGGGCTCCCACATTCAGCTTTCAGTCCAGTGCCTAAAGCCCACAGAGTAAATTATAAAAACATGGAACATGTTTTAGCCTAATTATAGTGCAGAACCTTTAGTCGTAGGTAGGTATAATACAAAAGTTACATTATCCCTAGCAACATAATCTAAAATGCATTAAGAAAAGCGTCGAAAACTGGAGTGTCAAAAAGGCCACGACTGGCGGAGTGTCCCTCCCAGCATAACGTTTCTCGGGTAGTTATTACCCCAGGGCAATAACATGTTCGACGTTGAAAAAGAGAATTAAAGTTTATGGTTGTTATTGTGTATTCAAAAAGCTCGCTACCATGAAATAGAGTTGGAAATATTTCGAAGGAATAACCAGCATAATTTGAAGTTTATTAATCCACCAAAATATAGGTATGATTGTCATGAAAAGCGTATCTTAATTAAATTATGTTAAAATTGATTGGCATGTTGAACAAAGGGTATGGTTCAACAAAAAATCGGAGTGTGGTTTATATAATATGTAATATCTCTCTCTCTCTATTTTGCTGGTTTTGATGGGTATGGGGCCGTTGTGAAGGTTTTCCAATGTTACAGCTGCTTTTGGTACTGAAGTCTTCTTCTTCGAGGTAGAAGGGGTTGTGAAAACTGTCTGGTATCTTCAGAAGTAGGAGCTTTTGTGCTTGATGAATCTTTGGTGTGATGCGGTACAACTCATGCAAAGGCGAGGGAAGGGGTCTTTAAATCGGACATTGATCTTTCTTCCCTGCGGGCGCACGGAATCTGATCCTTTTTCCCGGAGCCCCGTATTTGTTTTAGCTTTAAGAAGAATGAATGCGATCTTTCTTCCACAAAGTGAAACAACCCTTCGGTTCTACTCCTCCCAAGGTACACGATGGCGTGCCTATCTCAATTCGACCAAAAAATGGAGTTTGATCTTTTTCCCCGTGACCCTTCATATGAGACTCGAAGGTTGACTCTTTAATCTTATTTAGTTCCAAAATGAAATTAAAATGGATTTTGGGTACCAAAGGAAACCGCACAATGTTTAATATTGTGGAGAGATAACTTACCAGGAAAAAGACAGCAAGGTGACTGAAACTCCCTCTTCCTCACAGGAGAGGAGATGCCTGGAGACTGTGTTCGGAGTAGTTTGCAGAACTGCTACAGAATCCAAATTTGTCATTATTACCAAATTCAATTTTGAACACTCAGTCAGAAATAGAGTCTTTAAAGTGGTGACCCCGAAGCGATAAGCCATGAGCCAAATCAGAACCATTTCTGATCTTCCCTTTGGAAGACAACTGATTTTTTTTTTTTTTTACTTGTTTTATTGCACCATGTTATAACTTATAAGCAACGTTCTTCTGATACATAGTTGGTGTACGTTAATAAAACTAAGATACTTCACTTAGTTCATATTGTCCTGAAATTTGCACTTCTTGATGGACACACTAAGTGAATAGGATCGTGTGGCTTGGTTCTCTTAAGTCTTCTAAGCAGATCATCTGTGTTGAGAAGCTGGATGACATGCTCATTTACATGATCTAGGAGCCTCAAAAGGTGATTCATGGCTTGGCTACGAATGACCTCATTGACAGATTCTATCTTCAGCTCGTAGTGAAGTCTGTCATTTCTAAAGTATCTGTATGCATCAACGCAGCATCGCAGTACATTATTCTGGAAGCGCTGAATTATGTCTCGATTGCTCTGGGCTGTGCACCGTAAGTCCAGACGGGCTTTAGGACTTGCTTGTACAGTATAAGCTTATTGTGGACAGACAATTTTGACCGTCGGCCCATCAGCCAGTATATTTTTCTGAATTTAATCAAAAGCTCAGCTTTTTTCTTCTTAATGTGGGGCTTCCACCTTAGTTTGGCATCCAAATTCCAAGATATTTCTCTTCATTGGCATTCGGTATATCCTTGTTATCGAGAAAGGCTGGCACATAGTTGATCCTCTTATTCGTGAAATCAACGCGCACTGACTTTGCCTCGTTCATTCTAACTCTCCATCTCACTGTCCAATCTTGAATGCGGGAGATACAGAAATTTAGTTTGATAACTGATTCACTGTTTGTTTCCCCAGTCGCTATAATTGCAGTGGAAGATAACTGATGACATCCGCGATGCCAGGAATGGCAGTTGGATGAATATTCAACCTGAGATGGTTGTTTATTTTACTTTTTTTGATCAGGTTCGACAGGGCCAAAGGAAGTGAAAGAGACAGGAGCTACGAAAGAGAGCGAGTTCGGGATAGAGCTCTGGAACGTATGATGGAGCGGAAATCCGTCGACCGAACCCGCGAGCGCTCCCGGGAAAGGTACGGTGACCGAGGGAACTACGGCGAGTCGCGGAGGATACTCCAGACTGAGGAGAAGACCTACTCCTCCAGTCCATATAGAGGTGAGTTACGAAGTTACATGTATGTCTGACAGTCAGCTCTTGCATTTTTCTGACTACCAATAATTACACAACTCTGCATTTTGGATGTTTTTGATCATTGTTCTGCAACTAATAGGTGATTCCGAAAGGTTTTTTAACGTTGAATACGAATTTCATTTCAGTTTTTACCTATCACGCCTAGATTTTCCACAAAAGGTGAATAAAAATGGCTCACTTTTGTTCCTTAAACCCTACAGACCTTGGCCTTCAGACTGAGAATATATTGAAAAAAGTCTTTTCTGCTATTAACTTCACTTGATGTTGACAATTTATCTTTATTTACGTTATAATATAATACATGAGACAAATCATAACATGTAGAATTTCGGATTCTTAAGTCGTTGAAAATTTCCTTTTTGTAGACTTCCGTGCAATAGAACTCCCTTTAAACTTGCTTTTGAGGAATCGATGAAGAGTCTCCATTCTGTGGCTTTGTACTCAATTCCAAAAAATCCCATCACTCCAGCAACGTTGCCACAAAAAACCATTCCTTCTCTCTCTTCGAAGAAAGGTAAAAGCTCTTTTTCTCTCTGACGGTACCAAGCAAACTACCGGGGCTAACAAATTTTTGGATTTTAGAAGTGAACCGAGTACTTCGGCTGCATCTTCTGGAGGATCCAGGTCTCTTACCAAGTCATTCAACTCGCCTTGAGAAAATCGCTTGGGGGAACTAAATTCGGTAGGCTCGTAGGAAGGATCTTCAATTTCTTAAATTTTTTTCTTCTTTTCTTCAATCTTCAATTTAAATGTGGGGTTTCATCTTCTATAACAACATCTTCCAAATTCGCTGGAGGATCTGGTACTGGAAGTGACTCATTTTAGGGTACGGGTCTCATAGCTGACGGTAAATTGGGATAAATCAGCGATTTCTTGTTCTTTGATGAAATTCCCACCACATTCGTCATACAGAAGTAGCAGTCATTCATTCTCTTACCTTTAATCCAAGACCTTATTTGTTCAACACAAGTGCCACACTCAAGATGGGGGGACCATGGTTTGTCCTGATCGTCCAGTTTTATTGCGAAATAGCTCTGGTATGCTTTCATCACGAAAGAAGTTACCACCTGTTTTTGTTTTTCAGTGATGTAAGAACCACATATGAAGCAAAAAACATTAGGATTGTTCACGCACTTACGCCTTTGGTTCACGCTCATTCTTAAAAGCTAGAAACATCGAAAATACTCGTGTCCACTCAACAAGAACTTGTCTACACGGGAAGTTTCAAAGGTCATTTAGGGTTAAGGATCATTGTAAATAACAGAGGGTTAGCCTGTGAATCACAGGAGTGCGGTCTCAGCTCAGGATTGCCACCTGTTGTACTCTAGAAAAATAAATCCCGTAAGAGATAAATAAACCTGAACATGCGAATATTGTTGAATATCTAGACGTGATAGCGAAAAAACTCCAACGGATTCTAATTCAGCGCTAAAAATCCATTTAGAATCACCTATTAGTTTTGAAACAACGAAAATAATGCAGAGTTGTGTTATTAACGTGTACAGAGACCACTTTCTTTCAGTTTAATACTAAATGCAGGAATATCATGTTGATATTTAGCACGATTATTAACTTTTGATTGTGTTTCAGGAAACGAACGTGGTCGTTATGAAACGGAACGTGAGAGACTCAGCCCGAGGGATGATCGCCTCAACAGGAGTGGATACTCGGACGACAGGAGAGACCGAGGCAGAAGTCGAGGATGGCCCAATGAAAGTCAGCAGTCTTCCCAATCCACCAGGTTCGACAATTTACTTGAATTCGTCATAATTTGGTATACTCAAACTGCTATTGTTGCCAGGATTATATTACAGGAATAACTGAATAAAGTCTGTTTTGACGGGTGGTTGACTGTACAATTTCAGCTTGATAGGGTGGCTATCAAGAGCGAATTCAGTACGAACATTATTTGGTTGTTGAAGGGTGTTGAGTCGGATGATAGTATCTTGTTGGTGGTCGAAACGACTCTGGGTCCTCTTTGTGAATAAAAAGGGGGAAACGTTGATTTTTGGTTGTTCTGGCTTGTATGTAGAATATACTTCTAGTCATTTATTCATTCCTTTCTCAATTCATTCAAATTCGATCTTTTCAATAGATCCAAACTTGTTTGATGGTAAAATGAAGAATTTCACCATGTCGGAATTTCCTATTTTTGACCCCAAAATCGGATTCAGCACCTCGAAAAACCTCCTAAGGCAAACTTTCAGCCCAAACTTCCTAATTTACGAATAAACAAAACAGTGTAGAAAATACGAATGTTTAAAAAAACCGGGAAAATGACGTCATGCTGGAATAGTTCATTTATGGCCGCTTGAAGCGCTGAGATCGAGAAATCTATAGTCCCCAGATGCAAAATTTCATGAAAAAGTAAAGTTCGAAATCGAAAAACTGAAGAAAAAAAAATAGAAAAAGCAAGATGGGGAAAATTAGGTTTCCCCTGTTTTTGTTTGATAACTTTTCTCTTAGAAAACACGATTTTGTCGTCCCATCGGGCAACACTGGGAGGAGACGGCGATCTGAACAGCCCAATCAGCGAGCGTTCCCGCTTCACGTCCGTTTTCCCGGTTAGTTTTGAAATTAAAAATTTTGACTGTCTCCCAAAATAACAGGAGACTTATTTTCCGAAATCAGCCCGATTTTCATCTATCCCACACCATTAACTATTCAGGAAAAATGCAAACAGAATTCGGTGAAATTCCTCATTGTTTGGTAACACCTCCTTTAACATTGATTAAGAAAGAGATTAGATCTAACATTACTTTAATTTAATTACGGAAAAAAGGGGATTTCTCAAAACAAAGAAACAAACAACAACAAACTTTCGAACAAATTTTCGAACTTTCGGAAAGTTTCCTTTGTTTTCTATGAGAAATCTACTTTTTTCCGCAATTAAATTAAAGTAATGCTAGATCTAAACTCTTTCTTAATCAATGTTAAAGAAGGTGTTACCAAACAATTTTACCATCAATTAAGTTTGGATCTATTGAAAAGATCGAATTTGAATGAATTGAGAAAGGAATGAACAAAGGACTAGAAGTATATTCTACATAAGATTGACAAGCCTGAAGATGCTGGCAAGTTGCCCCAGCAAAACTGTAGCTGAAATAAAAATTAAACACCAAAAATCAAAATTTCCCCCTTTTTATTCACAAAGAAGACCCAGAGTCGTTTCGACCACCAACAAGATCGTTATTTGGGGCACTCTATCAAATTTAAGGTTCGTGATCAAATCATAGGTGATCTGAAGGGATACCACCTTATTGTCATCAGCTGACAAGTCTCCTATGAGATATTAATTTCGAAAGGCAAGCAGGAGAGGAAGGAGCTCACTCAGCTGATCAGGTTCTCCCCAAGTTCGTCGCTCAGTTTGATATTCGTACTCAACAGTCCCATAGAGGCTCCCTGTGAAATTTCAGACCAACAAGAGCACGTTTAGTTTTTTCCGTCAATCAGGAAACGCTCAACAGTAAATCGTACTCAGTAGCCCCAGAGAAGCTCTCTACGAAATTTTAGCTTCGTGGGACCAACAGGAATTTACAGAGATTAATCAGTCGATCAGGAAGAAGCTCAACAGTAAATTGTGGTCCCAGTAGACTAGGAGTTCGCGTACTAACAGATAACTCTCCGTTTTGGTTTATTATTTTCAATAATGAACCTTTGGAATCGACCTAGAAAAGCAAATTTTAATCCCCCCTAAAAATTTGTCGGTCTACGTTTCAAGGTACGTAGAATCCGAAAATCGAATAAAAAATTTTCCGTTCGTATGTCAGCCGTTTGCTGCACTTTCCTTAGTTACCATGGACCGATTTTGATGAAATTTGGTATGTAGGCACCATTTGGGGTCTAGTTGTGCCCCGAAGCTTTTGGTTCTACGGGTTTTTCACTTCTAAGGGGTGAAAATTAAGGGTTGAAATTTTCAAGAGTGCCCTAGCTCGAAAACTCTCGAAATAAAGGTATCGTTTTCTCAGCAATTTTAAATAGTATTGAATTTTTAGAATCTTTTGAGACCACCCGGAGCTCTGTAGGACAAAGCGTTCGCTCCCTTCGAGAACTTAAGGGGGCAATAATATACTATATTAGGCATCAGAATCCAAAATATTAGAATATTTTATCCACTATTACGTTTTCAAAATTAAAGTGCAAGTTGACAACTCAGAGTTTTAGAATCCTCTCACTCGGCGCGTACGAGGGGTCGCCTTCGCTCTTCTCAAAGTCTTTTTCAAGTTTCTTTCTTGCTTCACTCTTTTTCAATCGCGCCTGTTTCGTCATATACCTACTACCAAATTTCTTCAAATCGGTTCTTGGGACGGACGGCCAAATTTTATTCGATTATTTCGAAACCAACAAATATTTTTTTGGGGGGGGGGGGTGATTTTTTTTCTTGGTCTGTTCCAAAATTACATTGAAAATAATAAACCAAAATCCGCCCACCACTCAAAACAGAAACAACAAAAGGCTGATAACAATATCAGTTGACAGCAATATTCATCTTCCACTTGTTTTTAAAGAGCCCAAGGAATGCTGTCTACATGGAAGAAGCTTTCTGAGACATCCTTACTGAAGAAAAAGAAGATGTAAGATCGATTCGGGGATAAATCAATCGAATTTTTGAATTGATTTTATTATGTTTTAAAAATTTTTATGGCGTGTTACTAACATCATAATGAAGCTCTGGTGCATAGGAAATTACGAAAAAATTGATGAGGAGTCTCCTGGAAAATTTTCCAAATTGTAAGAAAAGATCGATTTTTTCAACATTTAAGTAATTGATCACCGATCTTCTGATAGCGCTGTCACGAAATGATGTACACGGTTGATTCTGCACATTTTTATGAAGAAGTGTGCGATCTTGCATCAAAATCGGACGAGTAGTTCAAGTAGAGAAACACCTTTTCTAAGTCAGACATTTTGGTCATTGTGATTAGATTGCTACATCCCCCTCGTGAAGTGTTTCTATTTGGTCATCAGGTCACAGATGTCCACTTATCTTATTACTAGGGCTGGGATCGATATGCTCGATAAAATCTCCAAATATGCTCGAAAACCATGTGTTTTATGCTCGATAGATATGTTCGAAAAACTCATTATATGATCGATAGATTATGCTCCAAAAACACATTATATGCGGTTAAATATGCAGAATATGCTCGAAAACACCGTTAAAAACTATAGAAAGGAAAGTGAAACGAAAAAACCAATAACTTATTGTTAAGTTCGAGCTTTATTCTATAATAATTACATGTGTTTCGCTGCTATATTCTCACAAAATTTTAAAAAAGAATTCATATGAGAAGTTTTCTTATAAAAGATACAGTTTAAAAGTTAATTTACAAAATGATTATAAAATTATGCGATTCAATGAAGTAAATCTGCATTGGTTTTTACAACTAGAATTTTGTCTATATTTTCAGTTGTCATTGATTTTCTCAAATTTTATTTTTTCAGCCCACTTGTTGCTGTATGTTGAGGAAATTGAAAACCCTTCGAAATCTTGATCTGACAATAAATACTTAGGTAGATACGCATACGTGAGAAAAAATACATCGAATGAACAAAAATAAAGCATTGTGGACTATGAAATTATTTTCAAATATTGCAGTAGAAATACGAGCACCCCCTCAATGATATTATGAAAAAACCAGCAAATCCAAATGTCAATTTCCGCCTTGGAAATGTAAAATCTGAGGATCTACCGGGTCTACATTCCGAATTCTTAGACTTATCTCTACTTACCTAGTAGGTAGCTACCGTATGCCACACATACGACTTACTCGAAATTTCAATTGTTTGACCCTTAAGTAGGTATTTAAGAAGGTACATGTGAAAATGACAAAATCAAAAAGAACTTACCTCTTTTTCGCACATTTTGCAGAAAAGAATTTTTCCATCAGTGGAAAACGAGTCAGGGTGTTCCCTCGCACATTTTCGGAGTCTCAATCTAATCCGGAAGAGGTCAATTAGGGTGTGGGAATGACCTCACTTAAGGTTTACTCCTGCGGTTCTGTTATTCACACCAGACATTCTTGTTTTCGAATTTTACGGATGGTCAGGGCCTGAATTCGGTAGAGGAATTCAAAGAAAAACTAACTACTAGAACTATTTACTCGAAAACCACAAGAATATGCATTTATATGCTTCTATTCCGAAAACCGTGGTTTTATGCATTTATATGCTCGGTAAATTTAAATTATGTTGGTCCCATAGAGGTGAAAATACCACCAAAAGGCATCTTTCAGAGTGTACAACCCAGGAAAAAAAATATGCAAATTTGCTCGGACACTAGCCCTACTTATTACCTAGCTTCTACAATTAGTTTTGAAGCATTTCCACTCTTGTTATCCCTTAGTATTCACTATGATTATGATAGACTTGATGTTGGTTTCGTTTGTTGTAGATATGAGGAGTCCAGCAGGGAAAGGGAGAAACCTCCTCGTTCCAGCGGTGGAGGCGAGTGGACCGGCGACCGAGGAAGCGAATTTCAAGAAGCTGGAACGAGCCGCAGCCGTGACTGGGATCCTTCCAGGTACAAGAGTATTTTCGATTAAATGCAACTATTATTTATAGGTTGAAGACCTTAGGATTAAATGGGCAACTCTTGCCTGTTGAGAAAGTGCTACCCACCAATGACTGGGGGCGATGGAAGATTCGGCCCAGACCCCTAATACCTGTAGAAGATTCGGCCCAGACCCCTAATACCTGTAGAAGATTCGGCCCAAGCGGATTAGAGACCCTCCAGTCAGTGGAAAATTCGGCCCTAACAAAATATTACCTGAGTTAATATTTGGGGAGTGGAAAATTCGGCCCAAAGGACTGTTTATACGTATATTTAGAGATCGTCACAGGAACATATATAATTGTCACAGTCAAGTTTTCTTAATACAAGAATATCACAAGGTTAAGTCAAAAGTGACTATCGTCAAACGTCAAATCGTCAATCGTCGAACCGTACATACATTCGGCGCATAATGGTGGCTTACTCTGGCCACAAAACGAAATGGTGTAAGGGCCCCTATGAGGTATTTGTTGAGTTGCCATGAGAGGAACTCCTGTCTTTTCTTGGTATGAGAGTTTTTTGTATGTGGGGTATCTGAGCAACTATTTATTTTTATCAAAACTTCTTTTTGGTACTCAAGAAGTTGACGAGTGAAGCTGAATATGCGCGGATGAGGACTAGGGAAGTCAAAGTGCGAGTGGAAGGATTCACAAGCATTAGTTGTTAAATTTAGTTCCGATGAGGGTGAAGCCCACATGGTTGGAGGAACCAATCTCTCCACTCGCCAAATCGCGACGCTTCTTAACCTTCATCCGCTCGCGCCCCCCTGAGTCACACTAGCGATCGCGGGGCGGCTGATAGCCGCCCGTCACATTTTTCCTTATTTCAATGGATTTTTTGGTACTTCAACTCGATAACGACAAGGATTTGGGTTGGTCATCTTGTAAGTGAGTTCATACACATTATTTAGAATGAAAAACTTTTATTGAAAATAATTATAAACTTTGGTAAACAAAAATTAAAAAAAATAACGTCATAATATTCTTTCTGGGCTTACTGCCTAGTGACTAAACTGTCACACTCTGTTCAGTAAATCAAATTGTTCTTCATAGCAGAAGATATATTATCACATTATTAGAAGGAACCATGCAAAAAATTTTATTATGAACTTTGGTAAAAAAGAAATAACGTCTAAATATTTTTCTTGAGCTTACTGCCTAGTGACTAAAGTATCACATTTTCTTCGATAAATCAAATTGTCCTTCATAGCAGAAGATATCAAATCTTTAGAAGAAACCATGCAAAATTACGAAATAATACCTAAGGATAAAAATGGTAGGTATGTAGGTACCTGGTAGAAAACTAGAAAAATAACGTACTTACGAAAAAAGCGAATCACGAGTAGGTACCAAAGCAAACATCATAAATGATAAATGAAACTCAGGTTTTTATCGGCATTTCTTCCGAAACATACATAGCTACTCATAACGAGGCTGAATGAAGTAAAAAAATTTACTTACATTTCACCGTGGACGTTCAAAAAAATGTTGCACTGCCGATCGCGGGGCGGCAGTTAGCCGCCGAACTTAGTCACTCAAACTTTGAACGTGTATTGACAGCCACCAACGTAACGCAGGAGGAAAAGGTTAACGACATCTTGCGGAGGAAAGTCCAACTAGAGAGTACAACTGCACTTTCCCGCTCTCTTGCGTGCCAGTTATGTTTTGCCACGCAAAATTCATCGCAGGCGGCAGTTTGCCGCCCACGCGAGCGGATGAAGGTTAAACTTGAATATTTTTTTCGGGTTGGAGACATCGACGATCTCTAAACATCACACTTCCCCTTTCACTTATCACTGGTGTGACAGACAACTGCTCCATTGCTACTGAGAGTCATGGGCCGAGTTTTCCATACAGCTTATCGCCCGATTCGAGAGAGGGGAAGTTGTTTACCTGCGATAATCCGAGGAGTAATTATCTCTTCGGACTTAGGCCGAATCTTCCACCGCCCATGACTGGTACCCATCGGTTGAGAGCAACTGACGAGCGAGGATGCACCTGGATAGCCCTTCCCATACTTTGCTGTCCATCACATGTACCACTTTTACAAGCAAACTCAAGATTTTCCATTATTCAGATACCCTCCCTTATTTCTTTTTCTAATTATTCTGTTGGTGATTGGTGGATCGACTATCTATGTGGAATCAAACCTTCCTCCATTTTTGTTTGATGTTCCATGTTACCCTTCTTGATTAAGATCTGTACTGATAGCACAGGGCGGAGCGCGAAAGTCAGATAATTTCAATATGAGAAAAACACAAAGTAGTTAGGTAATGAAAAATTACCAAACTTTTAATTTTTCCTTAAATGTACTCTAAATGTTGATATTGGAAATTTAAATTTAAATGGTTTTGACAAAGTTTTTTTATACACTGAAGAAGGCGTTTTCTGAAATTGTCGTGGTCTTCCAAAAATTTTGTTTTGTAGAAACGACTCGAGAAGTTTCGCTTCCTCAACATGAGACGCTCTGTATACTAGTATTGAAAACTTGTCTGGACGTACGGTATTCAGCTGTGAGGCTGTACGAAGAAATCGGACGTCAAGATTATACAAACCTTCCAAAATAAGGAGCATTGTTAACATTCGCTGGGTGTCCGAAATGACGATCTCTATCGAGATCTAAAACTCTGCCAAGTGGGTGTGGCACATAGCTTCCTCGTGTCCTTAACCCGATAGTATAGATGATCCGATGCATAGTAGTTAATCTCAGAACACGAATCCCTAAGTATCTTCCTTCGAAATCGGACTATAACTCGGTACAAGGATTTCAAGACCCACACAGACAGACAGACACGAACCAAAATTGTTCAGGAAGACCAAAAACGTAAAACACGAGTGGAAAATTTGAGATTGGAGAACTTGCATCACATTCCTTCGAAATCGAATGGAAAATGTAGAAGTTATCGCTGTTACAAGGAATTCACGTATGCACATAGGCAGCACCTACTATCAGTCCAGGGGTGATGCTTTTCATAGGGACTGTCTACACGCCAACCCGCACACTCCCTGATCACCTGATAAGATATCAGAAATGGTAGTTCGTTGAAGTGGCGGTAGGTAGCGCTGAAACACGACAACACTTTCTGGGGGCTAGACTCTCCTCCCTGGATGTGCTTCCATTTGCTTCTGCGTTCCAATTTCTTAGGAAAAGCTTGTGAACTGGAAATGTGGACGTAATAACTGATTAGAACTCTGATCTTTCAACGTCAAAACTGGGTAACACCTGATGCCATATTTTTATCCTGAGCTCACAGTACAAACTTCAAAACAGCGTCGGGAAAAGGGTGTAAACAACTCCAGGAAAACTATATCCTTATAACCGTACCGCTAGTTGCCAAAATGACAAAATTCCACCAAAAACAACCAACTCCAAAAATTTGTCTGACTTGTGTGAAACCTTCTAATGCACTTCCGACGCATTCTGTGGGGAAGTCGGGGAAGTATTGAAGGTATTTTTGCTTCCAACTGGAGATTCAACGCGATTCCCAGTTCGCGTGGAAATTAATGCAACTCGACTTACCAGTAGGCCTCGTCACAGATTTCTGGACGCCCACCCTTGAGGTAAAGCTTGGCGTCCAGTTCGTGATACTTCGTTCTTTGCCTTATAAATTTAAATTTCCAAAACCAACGTATAAGAAAAAAAGTCCATTCATGCAGCATGAATTAATGAGCGATTTTTCAAAGAAATCGTTCAGTTGAAGGTATGGTTAAGAAAAGGAACAATGGTGTTGCAATTCTATCAGTATACCATACCAACATGCTGTATGCACTGGGTGTGCTTTGAAGATGTTAGGAGTACATATTCATGTTCTAGTCGTCTCTACGAACTCATAGAGTACCCACACGGCTATTGCATTTCTAGGTACAACAAATATACGCATGTATTCATTATATATATAAATAGATACTTACTTTCCTTAATTTTAGACAATTTTCATTTTTGAAAAAAGCATTCATATCAGAAATTTTGTGCTGAATCCGAATATACCATATATTACCATGACTTTGAAGGTAGTAACCACAAAAAAAACGGAAAAACCCAATTTTTTTGGACTTTTTTGAATTTTGGACCACTTTGGATTGTCCAAAATTGCTGGTTAACGAACTTGACCTATGGTTTGTTGTTACGACTATTTGGGCAAAAACTTAAAAAAATTCTAAACAATTACTCAAGTTATTGTGTCTAATGACACACACACACACACACACACGATTTTTGGAAAAACTTCAGGGATCGTTTCAGAATGTTACAAAACGGATATCAGTGTAAAATTTTTTCGATAAATTCCATTCCAAAATTTTTGAGGCCATTGCAATAGCTTCATTTTCCTTGAAAATTCGCTAACATAAAAAGTTTGGTAATTCTTCATCATTTTTTTTCCATTTTGTATTCCATCTGTTTTTTGCTCTCCAATCTGTATTAATCTGAGTGTCTGTTACTAACGGTTCCCTTACAATCAAGTTTCAGCATAAAATTTGACGATTTTAGGATCCTAAGTGAAAGTAACATTAAATTGGAAGTTGATTTTCATGAATTTAAAAAGTACAGTCATGAAAGATAAACATCGAATGAAATATTGTCGATGTGGTTCCATCTTGAATGACAACAAAATACAATCTCTTTTAATCGAGAAATTGTCTAGTTTGTCGGAAGTGATTGGTTTTACTGTTTTCATGCTGTGCAGAATCAGGGAGGAAGGAGATGATTGGTCGGGTTACGATAGGAGCGCTCCTAGCGATTGGCACAGTAACAGACAACACCACCACCACATTGATGATAGGTGAGATGGATCCGATGCATCCGGGTATTGTGAGATCTGTGTTCACGCAACCTTGTATACAAATGCGTGGGAAATTGAAAAATTTGCATTCTTTCCTCGAAACATGAATCTTCATCATGAGTACTCGATTGAATGGCAAATCAAGCATGTTTCAGGGGAGGGACAGATTTTTTTCAATTCTTCTGCGTAACCAACCTGCACGCCTTACGCCAAGTCCAAAATTCGTGTTGCTGTGGAATCAATGCCTGTTTTTTTACGCTGGATGTTTTGCTTTGTCCGTCTTTGTGTGTGTTGCTCTTTGAATGATACGTTATTGTAGTGTCGATCCAATGGTGATCTTGAACTTGTGCTCTTGGAATTTTCAGGAAAGTTTTCTTCTACTTTTGAAATCCTTCAATGGGTACTTTTCTATTCCTATGTTGGTTCCTAGTGAGTACCCATTTTAAAGAGTTGAAAAGTAGAAGATGACAATCTTGATGATGAACCTCCATCGAACTTGTGATCTCACACTGCTAATGTTTCTTCTGTTACTGGCGCATTCATCTTGCAGGGTGGAAACCTTCCTGTAAAGTCAATGGGGTATTTGAGTTAGGTAATTAAAATTTTTTTTTTTTTTCAAAAGAGTATGGCTCAGGAATAACGGTAATCGGGTCTGTTCGTCGAGAAAATGTTTTTAAAAAATCAGAGAAGCTAAGGAAAGTTGAAGATTTGAATGGTGTGACGTAGCTAGCCAAAACTCTCTTTGAAAAAAGTAGCCATGCACAGAGAAGAGATTGGAATGTTCTCACTGGTATCAGGTTCAAATTGAGGCTCCAGAACGTTGATCTTCCTCTTCTTTTCCATCATATTTCAAACGAAAGAAAGAAAAGAAATCGTGGGCGATACACTAGCTGAAAATTTGATAAGTCGAAAACACAAACGAAGCGAACAGAAAACAACCGATTACAGACAGCAGACGTAGGTAATGCTAACGATTGAACCATAAAGTTACGCTATCCGATGAGAATCTCTTGAATACTACAAAATACTACTCACAGATGCGCGGCGTAGTGTGTGTGCATTCATGGTGGCCCACCTTTTTTTCAAACGTGTGATCTCTTTAATTCATTTTTCTACCACATGTTATAGTATCATTGGGCTAAAAGTTTTTAGTACGAGGGACGTCCAGAAAAAAAGGGGACAATTGTCGTAGGGGGTGATGGGAATTTTTTTTTTCAAATTTCGCATACCTGCGTGTAGGGGAACTTCTAACAATCACAATGAGCGCTCGCCCGTCTCAGTTCGTTCAAAAATGTCGTCGCAGGAGCCCGTCGCGTCAACCTCTGCAGGTGTCATTCGCTCCACCTACTGCAGGTGCGAGATTCGGGCAGTGATCAAGTTCCTCACTTTGCGCCGAAATTCAGCTGCCGAAATCCATCGTCAGCTAATTGAAACCTATGGACCTGATGTGATGACACGTTCGAAGGTTTTCAAGTGGGTTAAGGAGTTTAAAGAAGGTCGCACAGACATGCACGATGAAGAAAGAAGTGGGAGGCTGTCTGTCGTTTCAGAAGAACTTGTGCAGCAAGTCAATGAAAAAATTCGCAGCGATCGTCGTGTGACCCTCGACTCCCTTCATGAAATGTTCCCACACATCTCACGGACCGTTATGGGTGAAATCGTTCCTGAAAAACTTGACTACAGGAAGTTGTGTGCCAGATGGGTGCCGAAAATGTTGACTCCAGAACATCGCCAACGACGTATCCTTGTGAGATTTGGATGGGATTTCATTACCCACCCACCATATTCTCCTGACCTGGCGCCCTCGGATTTTCATCTGTTCACAAAACTGAAGGAATTCTTGGGTAGAAAACGGTTTTCCAGCGACGAGGAGGTCAAGGAGACTGTGGAGAAGTGGCTGTTGGAGGTGGAGCGGAGCGTCTATGATGAAGGCATAAAAAAGCTCGTGCCTAGGATGCAGAAGTGTGTGGAACTTGCCGGGGACTATGTTGAAAAATAAAGGATTAAATTTTGAACATATCCTGAAAATTTCATTAAAATATATACATTTTTCTAATTTTAACAGCATTTGTCCCCTTTTTTCCGGACGTTCCTCGTATATAGGTTTTCAAGGGTGCTGAATCAAAATTTGAGGTCAAAAACCTGAATTTCCGACCCACCGAAATACCCCATTCTAGAGTAGTTGAGTCCCGAGTGTCGCTCTTAATTACTGACAATTCACCGGCAGTTGGTTCGCCTTGTATGTTTCGGGATCATAAATTGTAGTGTAGGATCTTATTATAGTGTAACATGTGATGTTAATAAAATCTAAAAGGTATCTCGTATCTACCGGGTGTCCCAGAAGTTATGGTCCACCCTCTGGCATTTCCGTATTTCATTACGTAATAAAATGGGCCCAACGCCATTTTTCATATTTTTTTGTAAAGAATTCAGGAAAAATACTTTTGCGCAAAAAAATTGCGCGCAATCGTGCGCAATTGACACTAACTTTGTTTTTTCAAATGGGAACCCCCATTTTTTATTTCAGATTCAGATCCTACGTCAAATTTCATGAGAAATTCATACCCGAATCGATTTTTTTCATCGCGTGCAACTGGTACTTTTCGCGCGCAAAGTGACCAGGGTGCGCAAAAGTGAATTTTTTTAACCCCCAAGTGTGGCACATTTTTTTCATTATTTCTGACGCTGAATCACGTGGTGAGGTCCTTTCTTCGATTTCATCGTTATTTTTCCAAATTTAGAAGGAAAAATAATGTTTTTGGACTTTATTTCCCCTCACCCTTTCGCAATACGGGCTGGGTGGGGACCTGGCTAGATTAAAAATAAATTCCTCACTTATACATTTTAAAAAAATATTGGAAATAGTGGAAAGTTAAAAAAAATGAATCAAAAAGCTTCTCATCTCAAAATTTTCAAAAAAAAATTAAAAGTTACAAAATCTCCGAAAACAAGTAGTAATAAAAAACTAAGATAATAATAATGAAATTTAAAAATCACAGCAACTGCTCGAAATTACCTCCTTTTGCTTGCAGACAAGTAACAAGTTACTTTTAATTTTTTTTAAAGGTTTTTAGATGAGAAGCTTTTTGATTTTTTTTACAGTAAAGTAGTAAAGTAGTACCTACCTTTCCAACATTTTTTAAATTTAGAAGTGAGGAATTTATTTTTAATCTAGCCAGGTCCCCACCCAGCCCGTATTGCGAAAGGGTGAGGGAAAATAAAGTCCAAAAACATTATTTTTCCTTCTAAATTTGGAAAAATAACGATGAAATCGAAGAAAGGACCTCACCACGTGATTCAGCGTCAGAAATAATGAAAAAAAATGTGCCACACTTGGGGGTTAAAAAAAAATCACTTTTGCGCACCCTGGTCACTTTGCGCGCGAAAAGTACCAGTTGCACGCGATGAAAAAAATCGATTCGGGTATGAATTTCTCATGAAATTTGACGTAGGATCTGAATCTGAAATAAAAAATGGGGGTTCCCATTTGAAAAAACAAAGTTAGTGTCAATTGCGCACGATTGCGCGCAATTTTTTTGCGCAAAAGTATTTTTCCTGAATTCTTTACAAAAAAATATGAAAAATGGTGTTGAGCCCATTTTATTACGTAATGAAATACGGAAATGCCGGAGGGTGGACCATAACTTCTGGGACACCCGGTATATTCTGTATTTGAAAAGGAACATGTGCTTTCTGCAAGCCAAATTTGGATACCCACCAATGCAATTTTATGCTAAAGGCCTAACGAAGGATCTGAATTAACCCACCCAAGCTGTGTCATCATTGGTATTAACTCCGTTCTCTGCAAAACCAGATATATTTCCTGCTCTATATCTCAACCTCTAGGAACATCTCTCTTTTCAGGAAAGGATTCTCATTACTAGTTCCTACCTTTCACAAGACTCTGGGGCTGTATAAACAAATTTGATTCCTAAATTGCAAGCTAAAACCTACTCATATCGATGTGGCTACGGTTTGGCAGTGGACTTTGAACCGAGTTCTGCGGGGGATCTGGGTTCAAGGCTAATCGCCCCCCTCATCATAACCCAGGGCGGTGAGGCAATGGGAAGCCATGAGCGAAATCATCAGAACAAATTCTGATATTCCCTTTGGAAGACAACTGATGATGTCCACGACGCCAGGAATGTCAGTCGGACGAAAATCCAACCTGAAATGGTTGTTTACTTTACTTTACCTACTCTTGGAACTCTTGTTCAGCAAATATAAGAATACCTGGAAACTACCACGAAGGCATTTATTAATTATCTCCTCACTTTTTTACAGAGGTTAATAATTAGTAACTACCTACCAATCTGTAAGCAAAATATATCTAAGATTGAGGATCCGCCTATTATATATAAAACTAGCTAGAAGTTCTTACGATGCTATCTCAGCAAAAGTGCTCTTAACTTCAATAAACAATGAATTACGAGGATGTTCCCGAAATCTACCCTCCCTCTACATAACCACTTCGAACGAAGAAAGTGGGCTGTCAATCACTATAAAATTTAAAAAGTAACGACTAATAATAGATAATAGTAAAGAATAATAATCCCATACACACATGAACAAGCAGGATGCGTGGAGAGAGGAGAGCACAGGACTGTAGTTGAGATGGCTAGGACACTTATGAATGCTCACGAGGGAAGAATTCCACCCGGACTATGGGCAGAAATGATAAACACAGCTGTTTACATTCTGAATATCAGTGGACCCACGTGTGAATAGCAGTGGAAGCGTGCTGGGCCCATAACCTAATAAATTTTTACTTACTTTGCTCTTCAAGCCTCTTAAACTTCAAGCCTCTTAAGCTAAGTTTGAAAGCAAACACTATCCCATTCAAGGTTTCTTCCTCAAGTAATTTTATTCGTTACGAAAATCAACTAACAACATGATCTTGTTTCAAGGGAATGACCTTTACAACAATAATGTATTGAAGAAACACAACACTCAACAATTTTTACCGTAACGATTTGGTAGCAAAGGTCTCGACATTACTAGGTGTCCTCCAGGCTGAAATTCAAAAGCTTGAAGATGTCAATGAGGGGATACAATCAAAGTGTTTCACGCGTTTTATGTTATCTACCTAAAGTAATAAAGTATTTTTGTACTTCCCGTGTTGCTGAAACGAGAAACGTAGAAAAGAGGAGCTAGAGCGAGCACTCGCAGATGCTAATCTTTCCACGGATTTACTTTTCAGATCTCCGTGAAATCGTGAAGAAGTGAACTCCTGTAGTGGCGTTTACGTTGTTTGCATCGACTAGGCTACTTTGGTGGGCTAATTTGTCGAATGCTGTATTTGGCTGGTCTTGGATGTTCTTTATGTGGTTTCCACCCTGTTCGATTTTAAATGTCTTCTGTGTGTTTCGTTTTGTCATCTGTTGTGCATTCTAACAATTGCTATCCATTTTTGTCCGCAAATTATTATTGTTTGATTGTATTTGACATTATAAATAATGATTTACTAGCATTTTCACTCTTTTGGATTGCTTAGTATGATTTTGCTCTGGTATGACCTAAACGCAGTTCCCTCTATGCTTTACCTCCCGAATGACCTTCGTCGCTTCTTTCCTTCAATTTTAAGAATTAAATGTACTGAACGTTTTGGTTATTTTTGCAGAAGAGAGCGTCGACATGGAAGTGAAACGAAAGATAAAGATGGACACACACCTACTGATCAGATCAAGGAAAAAGACTCGGGTGATTATCTTATTTTAGTTATTTAATGGAGGGTTGATTATTCCGAAAGGTATTCCCTCAACAGTAACTTGAGAAAATTGAACTTTAGCTCATTAATTACTCCACGGTGGTTACTATTATTCTGTTCTATTGCGTTTAGTTGAAATCCTTGGGAAACGTCCTGGTCCACCCGAAGACTGTGAGGACCCGATGAAGAGGGCTCGTTTGAATGATGAGCTGCAGAAACTTGAAGAGCTCAGTGACATCAGTGATGGTCCAGATGATATTCTCAACAGGGATGATGTAAGTTTTGGAGCCTAGGCGGTTAAGTAACACTCTTTTGAAACTAATGTTACAAGCTTTGAGGAGGAGCATCTAGGGAAAGGAAGTGGTAGAACGGCCCGAGCGCTATCTAGCGATGATTAGATGAACCTTCTCTTCTTTTTTTGGCAAGATGGATACACCTCTGTTATCGACTGGTGGTAATGTCTGTAGATCTCTGCTTAATCTGTAGGAAACCAGAAATTTGCCCTCAATGAAAAGGGCAATCAAATCTGTTGTTTACAATAACAAAGGCATTTAGTCTGAAATGAAAATCTACGTACTCGTAGGCAAACAAAATTAATTTTTAAAGCATTCTTTTATTTACGAACGAATTAGAAACACCACACGATAAGCATAAGCCAACTGATAAGAGAGATAACATAGGTTTTTGAGCTTCAGAAGGTTCATCTTATCTTTGCTAGGCAGCGCTCAAGCCATTCCCCAACTTTCTTCCCCTAGATGCTCCTGCTTTGAGATGTCTATTCCTATTGTGCAGAAACCCATGTGTCATTCCAGATTGAACTAGTCATTCTGAGGAGCGCATTCGCAAAGAGGATCCATCAGCCATAAATACAGATGCAAATCTTCCATAGCATCCACGTTTGGTAGGATTTTGTAGTCCATGACCTTAAAGAACTGGCTTCAATACTGCGCACTTGTGCTCCTTTTCTGATGGTGCCTGTTGATAACTGGACTGCAGCGGCCACCACTCTCATGAAAAGGCGGAAGAAGAATAATGATGTAGCAAAGATCAAGTATTATAGTATCCATGGGATGGGTATCCCAATGGATGGATCTCACCATGGAACGAACAGAGTCAGATGTGGTCAATCCAAGGGATGATTCGCTCATAATTTTGATGTAATTACTCCAAGAAAAATAGTGTTGGATTTTATCCGTTATCTTTTTTTGTCGACTTCTTTTTTGCCGAAATGGTTTTTTGTCTCAGAGATGCGAGTATGTTAGCGCATAATGTTTTTGTGATAACTGGACTCTCTGATTTTCCTGTCTCGTGTCTTTGGTAGTGTCTGGTTCTGTAATACGTGTTGAAGTCTCTTGAGGGTAGAGCAGCTGGAATGGCCTAGACCACTTGTGTGGTGCACACTCCCCAGTCCTGTAACTCAGTGACCACCCATCAAAGGTCTTAAGGCGGTCACAAGGACGAAGTCAACAATGGTCTTTGGCCATCCTGGTTGCCCTTTACCAAGCTCAGCGAGATATTTTGCCTTAAAGCGCTCCCACAAAGCCTTTGTAAAAATTGGATGTATCTTGCAGGACTGCACCATTGTTTCTCATCCTCAGTATCGATATCCGGTGTGTTTGTAGCCCATCTGTATCTTCAATGTCTTCGGTGTCGCAGATGACAGCAACAAGCTCTTATTATGTGAAAGCCAGTCGTGGCAGATTTCTCCTTACCAGCTCTTTGATCAACCTGACCACTCGTTTCCACCTTCCTTCCCACCAGGCTGCACCAGAATAAGGGAACATTTCGAGCTAATTAAATGGTCAATAAGATGATCAATTAAATGATCTATGATGATGATTTGATGATCAATTAAATGATCTAGTAGCCCTGAAATTAGCGCCTATCCCCAAGTATGTTATTGACAACAAGCTAAGTTGAAAGTGAGCTCATGTGCATGCTCAATATAAACTACATCACCCCCAAATTTTTCACATACAGTGGTTTAGCTGATTAAATCCTAGTTTGCCTATCTTGATCCACTTGAAGCTTTTGTCAATGACTACTGG